>KZ062796.1:84330-98537 GCA_002091835.1 Anopheles maculatus
TGACGTTGTAGCATTATTAGAAGAAGAAGAAGTGTGGATCACTTAGTACTCAGTGTTTCAGTGATAAAGATATGGACATCTCGGCAAACTCTAGAGACTTGGCGATCTATACATGTACATATATCACTCTCTTACAGAAATGAAGTTCGAAAATCAATGATCGAGTAAACTAAATCCACTGCAGACACTCGTCGTTAGTCGCGAATTTATCGTTTCTCTCCTCCACTCGCTCTTTGCTCGTTCTTCATCTTATCGAAGTGATCATGATATCATAGCGAGACGTGACGACTGCGACTGTGATTTCCGAGCATCCAATCTCTCACCCGTGCTCACTCACGCGCTCACCGATATTTCGCTCACGCATGGCTTGCTTTTTGGTTTAAATTTACTTCGCCCCGCTTCTACACCTGCCCAACCCGGTGGTCCCCCTTCAGTCCTCACTGACCCACCCCTATACGTATGGAACGAACGGGTGGCGTTTTGCACATAAGGCAACAAACACAGCGTCTCGTTCGCTTCACATACTGCAACCCCAGCCGGTGGCGTCGTCGTTCGGTGTCGTTGCGTTGCGTTTCCTTCTTCTTTGCCCTTCGCCGGTGCGCGCTTTACAACTCCCCGCAAGGAAGGAGTTGCATTTGCAGTGCTGTTTTGCTCAGGTTCGGGCGTTCGGGCGTCGATCGCGCATCGTGGACACCACGCGCGCGCGATCCTCCCCGATACACCGGCACCTTGCGGGAGCTCTCTTCCCTGCTCATGCCAACTCTCCTTCCTCCTTTTCGCATCGCTCATAAGTGGCGTGTATTTGTGTGTGTGCATGGTGACCTCGAGCGAACGCAAACGAGCACAAAACCCGGGGACCGACCTGACTGAGAGGCCCGGAGTGATGTGATACGACGACAATGAGAAGGCAAATTATTTATCATCTGTCTCATCCGCGGGTGTGTTGCCACCATTTCCCACTGCTGCCACTCTCCGTCCTCCTTTGCCCCCTCCCCTTCCATCCCCCCCAGAACGAAACGAAATCGAAATAAAACGCAACCAAAATGAAGCGAGTGATGCTTCTCCACCGAACAAAACCTCGCAAGGTCCGCACGAACGCAAGAGGGATGTTTCATTTTTATCGAGTTGTCGCTGCGTATATGCGTTTTTGTGTGGTTTGTTGTTTTATTTTCAACCTTCCCGCCAAACGCCTTCTTCCATCTCCGGGCCATCATCGGGCTTCTTCAACGACAAAAAAAAAACCTTTCCGACGTTATTTCCATTGCGTTATTGTTGTGTTGGCTACCTCTCTGCAGCCGCACGCGCACGCGAACACGACACGCACACGCAATCCGGTATACCGGTGAGGTACACACCATTCGGTTGGGGTTCTTTCGGGGAGGGGGCAGAGAGTTGAAAAATAGAATAAACACCTTACCCGACTCGTAAACCATGCCCGACCGGCAGCAACATTGGCTCCAATTGCTTTATAAGGTTGTTTTCGGAATCCTTCTTAACGTTAAACACCACCACCGGTTTAGTCTCGCCTTCTGCCGTGGTGAAGGATCCGCACTTGAAAAGCTACAGGACCCCCAACCCACCAAGAGAGAGGAGGAAGCTCCGATGGTTCCGATGAGGTCATTGCATTTTTCGATCGAAGAAGCGCACAAAGTTTTGACAGAACGATCTGCATATACGGTCCTTGGTATCCTCGTTTGCGCACACCAACCGCCAGACGGAGAAGATGTGGCGAAAGCCGAGAGTTGTGGCCGCTGCTTGTTGAGAATTTGTTCTCAGCCCGTGAGACTCCCGCACACCTAAAGCCACCACCGATCGTACCGTGGCCATGATGGTTGTTGGTATTATTTTTATGCTATTAATACATTTCGCGCGATCCGATCGTTTCCTTTCTGCACAGAGTGCTGTCTGGTGTCGAGTTTGCCATTCTTCACTTGCTGCTAAGAAGCAACCCCTCCGGGGGGGCAAATGGCACACCGGGCGGAGAATGGCGAAAGCTTCGAGGGGTGAGATATGTGCGTACTGCCGGGCTCAAAGCAGAACGCGAATAACACGGATGCGGAATGTCCGATGCAACCGATCCGAACGCGGATGGGAGCTAAAGCAAGTCATACACACTGCAGGCGCGCGCGCGCGCTCGCTCTCGGAAACAAAGAATCGGGCACAGAAAAAGAAACAGAGAAGGACCCCAAGAGAAGTCGACCAACGGGTACACGGGTACAGATAGAGCGATAGGGAATGGATTGGTTGGGGGATGGCAAGGGGTGTAACGCGGAGCGGGACCGTTTGTTGATCCTTGAGAAGGAAGAGTCATAAAATCGTGTGAAGTCCATTCGACTTAAGCAGTGGGAAATGGTGGCAACACACCCGCGGATGAGACAGATGATAAATAATTTGCCTTCTCATTGTCGTCGTATCACATCACTCCGGGCCTCTCAGTCAGGTCGGTCCCCGGGTTTTGTGCTCGTTTGCGTTCGCTCGAGGTCACCATGCACACACACAAATACACGCCACTTATGAGCGATGCGAAAAGGAGGAAGGAGAGTTGGCATGAGAAGTCTTAATTTTCTTGGAGAATTTCCTAGTTTCTGTTGTCAAGTCTTCCTTATTAGGTTAATTAAACTGTTTCAGCAAATAATTGTAAGCTGTTAGTAGTCATCATTCTTCTCGTACATTAGGAGGACTTGATCGATGGAGTATTGATCCGTCGTTCCCAAACAACAAAAACCCGTCTGTCTATCTTGTCCTTCCAGAAATTAATCACTTCGAATCGGTATTTATATCCACATCTCTTCCTTTGGTTAGTTTTGTAAAACAGCTCTGTCCAGAGTCCCTCCTCTCCCTCCTCCCTGTGTCCCTCTTCTCCCCCCGCCCTTTTAAGTATCGTTCATTGTCCTGCTGCTGCTGCTGCTGCTCTGGTGCTTCTGCAGACACACAACGCGCATCAGATTTGTGTTTCCCTCTGTTTTCATTGCCTGTTCTCAGTAACAACGCATCCGCAGCAACAGCACACACAGCGGCACGGATCTCTTGTAGCCCCGAACACACACACAAGAGTGGTTATATTTCAGAGAGTTATTCACTTATTTATTGCCCCTGTCTCAGGCGCCCGGTCGGTCAAGTCTCGAATCTGCCCTTCATGACCTCCCTCTCTCTATCTATGTTTCTCTCTCTCTCGTTGTTTCTCTTCACCAGCTTCGCAAAGGCAAGAAGGGTATGTACTTCACAAGTTCTTCAGGGCGGCAGATAAATTCGATTCCATCGGCTTTTAATTGGTCGCAAGTACGATCTTTCGCGGTCGCAGAATCGGACCCAATCCAAACCCATCACCCCCTCCCCGCCCTTACCACGCCCGCCCGCCCACCTTCCTACCTTCCATTGGGTAATGGCCGTTTTCACGAACGTCCAGGGCCATTCTTCGGTTCCAAGGTGTGCGGCATCGATCGGGGTGGATTGCATGTGCAAGCCTGAAAGGTCCTCCTTCTGCACTTCGATCGAACATCCACCAGGCGTGTATGTGTGTTTCTGTGTGTATGTGCTTCTTGTGCTACCCGTGATTTGCTCGCCAATTCGACAAAAGGTCTGCGCTTACCCCGTCCGGCTAACAACTGCTAACCACACTCTCTTGAAGCGGGTTTGCCGAGCAAAACTCGGCGCAAATCCATCGGTATCGGTATCGGATCGGTATGCTAACGTGCGGCCCAAGACGCTTCATTACTGAACTAGTTCGCAAAAAGCCTCCAAAGGGTGAGGTTAGGATGCACGGCGTTCGGGAAGGAAACGAATCATAATTGTTTGCCAAGATCAGAATGGTTAGCGGGCAAAAGAAAGAAAAAAAACCTCCATGCTTAACTCGAGCACACTGCAACTGGCTGGCGATGTAATGATCGATTCCAATTATTCGTAGTTCATTAAAAATGATTGTACGTCAATGGTGGTGCAAACGGTTGCGCTAGTTTCTTTAGTTCTATTTCGCGAGCGCATTGCGAGATCGCGTCTTTATTTTCTTTTCGTTGATGAAAACCGAGAATTTTCTTTTCCGTTTTAAAAACATCAATATATCACGCTTAATTTATCTGACACCGATCATTCGTTTTTTCCCTACTTCTTGCACAACTGTATGAAGTTTAATTGTGACAGTTTATTGCTTCGTTGGTTCGGAAAGGCATTTTTATTTAAATCACCCACTAATGTGGTGCAATAAGGCCCGGCCCGGGACATGCAAAGGGTACACCGCCGAGAGCCAATATAAATCGCAAAACCCCAAAACTGCACTGATTAAGCGATTTCAATTAAAAGTTCTCTTATCGACGTTGCACGAACACAACATAATTACCATAATGAACGATGCACAATGTGTTATATTGTTGTTTTTTTCCCCTCCCGATACTCCCATTTTGTCGTGGTAGATAAATTTCGTTTTGGTGCTGTGTTTTTCATTTCCGTTTTTTTGTTCTTTATTTTTTTGTTCACAAGCGCGTATGAAATGCTTGAGATTTGTTTCATTTTTCCAATCAATTACGCCTTTTTAATTTATTTTTATAATGTTTGATCTGTTTATCTGTTCATTTTTAATTATATTTCTGTATCTTTTGGTTTATTCTATCAAAAGTACATTAGTAAAACTACACCAATTATGTTACAAGGAGTCAAAAACTATAAGATATGTAAACGATAGCAACTACAGTTGACCGACACAGAAACAGATGTGTTGGAGAGGGAAATACTGACCCAATAATACAACCTCTGCTAGAAAAAAAAAGGAAAATCCAACCTCATTCACTTCCTGCTCAAGGTAATTCACTCCGAACGCCCAATAAAAACAAGGAAAAGCGAGAGAAAACCAAATCGATCCAACCAAAACTGACCAAAACAGAACGAAAAAAGTATGCAACCCTCAAAACACTACTTTCTCCACACTCCTGTGAGGTCCTTTGTAGGACTGAGGGGTGGAAAATAAATTCATTTCCCACCACCTAGCCACGAGAACTCAAACCACTCCCAGCTCCAACGTGATTTTTACCTCCGTGTTGGGGGATTGACCACGCGCATCGTTTTCCATCGAGGGGTTTTCGGCCGTCCTGTGCTTAACCTCCAAACCAACCGCACCACCCACCACAACCCACCCCATTGGTCATCCTTATTATGAGCGACCGTCGAGTCCATTTTGTCCCACATATACAGCCGTTAGCGGCGCGTTTTCCGGACGAGCACACGAAAGCGAGCGCACGAAAGAGAAGCAGATAATCAACACCTCGCTTCACCTTCCATTTTTTTGTTTTGGGGGGGGGGCGGACGGTTTCCTCGGGGGGGGGTTGGACGGTTTCCTCTTATTCCGATGGCCGCGGAAATTCATTTATCGATCCTTTCTTGGCACTAGATGGGTGTCATCGGTTTTTATCAGATTGTGTGCTGTGTCCGCGTGGAAAACATACACACAGAAAACAAAAAACAATAAAACAAAACTACAATCGCCAGTGCCGAAAATGACAACTGTTCATTATTTCACATTATCGCTCTATTGTTTCTCACGCTGTGTTTTTTTTTTTTTGTTTGGGGGTTTTTTGGTGAGCCCCATCCTGACGCTGATCGTGATCGGAATGTACGCGGTCTCTCTTTCTCTTTTAAATATTTGGCATGTCCGCATGAAAACAGTATGAAAACAGCTTCACCAGTATAAGGTGGTAAAGAACAAATTATTATCCAGCGCATACTACAAACCAGATGTAGGGCGAAGGATTTTTTTGCTGGTTGGTTAGTTTGTCCTGCCAACCCACGTTTGTAGGGCTCGTAGCGGTGGTCAATACGTGTTAACTAATGGAACGGATGGAATGCCGGTGCAGCCAGTGGGTAAGCCCGACAATAGGCGGCTTAGTGGATGGGGTGTGCGTTTGTGTGTAATGAAGCGTGAATCAATAACTAAATGGATGTTTCGATCGGTGGATGGGACCGATTTGGATTATCCTGCTTTCGAGGGAGCGAAGGAGGCGATCGATACATGATAGCTTAATTTTATTTAATGCTCGGTTTCGTTTGACAGTGTGGAAGTGTGCAGTTTGTTTTGCCCTGCAGTTTAATTAAAAGCTCCCTGTATAAGCTTTCTTGTAAAAGAAAATGGAAGAGTAACTTGCTTTTCTTGGTGACCTTACTAGAACTAGAACTGTTCGTGGTTCGTTCTTAATCGATTTTCCAATCCACCACCAACCAACCGCCATCAAGGTTCGTCGGGCATTATCACAGGCAACACCGGGCACCGTTAAACCGATCATCCCGAACACTGCCAGGTCACGGTGGTATCGAACAAGTTATTAGATGCGTGGGAGGCAACAAACCTGGGTGAGGGGGTAAAGAAGGCCGCCCCCGTCCTGCATAAGAAATCAATGACCCTTTCGAGAACGAATCAGAGGCAGAGCGTGTATACACGAGGCGCACGTTCGTCCAGTGCCGGTGCATCGGTAAGCCATTAATCGATCATAAAGCCTTTTTTCTCATTCGGTTTTTTTGTTCGCTCGTTCGTTCGCTTCCCACTGAAGGGAAAAAACATTCCAAATGTGGTTCGAACTTATCTCTCGTGGTGCGTTGCGTGTCGCAACCCGGTATTCGCCGCTTCACCAGCCTATCCTTCAAACGCTGCTGTGTATGTGTAACAAAACGCAACAAAACTCACCGGGAACTGGGAAGCAAACGACTGGGAGAACTGGAAAGAGAGAGAGAGTAAAGGTGGCCGAATGGGTGGTGGTCCGTAATGGTCACATCACGGAAGCGAGGAAACTAGATGGAGCTAACTAGGAAGGAAAACTGTAATAGTAATGGGCGGGTTGGTGGAATGCACGCGGAACGGTTGAACACGTCGAAGGGTCACCATCGAAAGGAATATGCCCGAATGGTCGGCGTGATGGCTGACGATGGTTCGCCAGTGGTCACAAACAAACAAACAAAATCCAACGCTTCGCCGCTGGAATCGTCGCACAAGGAAGGAAACAGTATCGGTCCGGTGTAGTGTAAGGGCAAAAGTAGTGCCTAGAGTCATCAGGGCAAATGTTACAGTGTTGGGCAAAAGTGTAGAGTCGGAGAGATGTGGAGTATTTCTTTATTAAGATTGGTAATAAAAACAACATTGTTTCTTGAAGACTTCGCAGTTCCAATTAATATTCTTTGGTTGTAAAACCTTGAGAGTTCTTGGTCTATTACCAGCTATCATAGGTCAAACTAGCCTAGTCGAGAAAGAAATCTTTGATGTTACCCCGTTATTGCTACTTTAAAAGCATTGCAGGATTTGTATAGGTATAGTGATGTTGAGGGACTACATGACTGGATCGTCTCCCGACACTCGGGGCTGATCAAAGAAAAGAGCCTCAAACTAACTCTTGAGGTTTTAGCAAGGAGAAATATAAAAGATGAGCTTACAGCATTGATCAGGTCGTCGTTACACTTAGTCTACAATATGTCTCTGGTGTATTTTACCAACAGTACTCCAAGTTGTGCGGCAGTAACTCACCCAGATATAATAGGTTTCAACACTAGAATTATTAAAAACAACTCTTTGTGGACTGCATGTACTGCTCGAGCAATAAAATTGACTAATGGATTAAAGCGTTATAGGTGAGTCCACCCTATATACATCTCCTTGACTTTGTGGAGCCAATTGCGAGCTAAAAAAAAGTGCCATCTGTCAAACGTGCGTGCGATTTTTTCGCTCAATAATATGTAATCACCTCAGTCCGTAATACTATGCCCACCACTGTAACAAGACTCGCTGTACTTGCTCTGCCTGTTCGGTGTCTAGGGGTCGCACTCGACGAAATGTCCAGCAACGGTTTGTTCGCGACGTAGCCTCAAGGGTGACGCGGTAGATGGTGGTGGTAGCAAATCACTTCGCCTTATGCGAGCCAGTCCACACACACACAGCACAGAAGAAGGTCGTCGCTATACGTTTGCTCTGGGTGGCTGTCTCCATGCAAACGTAGCACACGGGCAGGTGACGTAAGGAAATTCATGTGAATGCAGAGGTCTCGCCCTCAGGGGTGGCCAAACACCCACCAAACCCTCGCTCCCCTTCCATTGGAGGTGGAGGCGACAGGAGAAGTTCGCCCTCGTTCCACTTGTGCTCTTTCTCTTCTTCATTAGTATATGTCCCTCCAGTCGTTTCTCTCTCTCTCTCACTCACCATCAGTGTTCCATCGTCGTCTCAAGGCGTACGGTTCGTAGTAGTCGCCGGCGCACCATCGATGGCGCGTCTTGGAACTCGGCGTGTTTGGCTGTGTGCATGAGCGTGTGTGTGTGTGTGTGTGCATAAGGCAAGCATTGTCGCATTTGCCACTGACCACACCGCACCACATCCATTGCCATGGGTGCCTCACTTCATAATGATGCAAAATCGCTCCAACGCAAACCGCGCGAAGCGAACGAAAGCCAAACGCGCGCGCCAATCCATCTGGGGGCTGGGTTGGTCGGTCTGGGCGGGGATCTGGAGGTGGCGACGGGGGAGCAGTATGAAGAGGGGGGGTGCTCTTCTTATTCTTCTTCCTTTACTTCGGATGTTTTCCATATCGTTTCTCTGCCCTGGCTGTTTTGGGTTCGAGCCAGGGAAGGTTTTTATTTCTTTCGCCACCGACAAACGCGGCGATATACGTACGGCGGGCGCGAACGACAACGATGAAGCTTCTTTCTCCCTTGGCTTTCTGTGTGTGTGTGTGTGTTTGAGTTTTTGTGCTGTGCAGTTGTTTTGTTTTTCGTCGATTCGATTCGCTCTTGTTTCTCGTTTCGTGCACCCATTCAGAAAGCTGGCTGGGTTTGTCCCCCGGCCTGCCATTTTCCACCTTCCACCCTCAAAGCCAGCACTCCTCTAGAGCAGCTCTCGAGAAGCTTTTTCTGCTGTGTGTTTGTATGTGTCGACGACAACGCTCGGACGTTTTGTCGAGCAATGATCAGAAACCAAAATAATAATGAAAACAAAAAAACCAACAAACAAAAATGCTTCGGGAAAAGAGAACGCATGTTAGTAGTACCCGCGCGCAACCATTATTGCACGGAATGTCGCCCAATGGCGCGGGCTTTTCCTATCTCTTTCGCACTCTCGCTCGGTGTGTGTGTGTATGTACGTGTGCAGCACACCAAACCGCCAGCGGGAAAATGAGGTTCAACTTTCGTCCATATCGGAAACATCGTTTCGCCCTTCCTCGTTCTCCTTCTCTCTTCCCCCCAACCAACGCAAAAAAGCTCTCGCTCTCTGTCGCCTCTAGTACGGTGCTGTACGTGTGTTCAGGGGGGGCGCTCTGTATGTGTGCGCTTATAAATTGAATATTTCACTTCACTATCTACCGGCTCGAACTTGTGGAGCCTAGCCCCAAAAGACGGGGAAGGTAATGGAGGGCTTGCAAATGGGGAATGGGTGCTTCGCTTTGCTAACCGTGGTACCTTTAACGGTTGGGAAATGGGAAAATGAGTTCATTTGGAAATGGTTCGAAAGAAAACTGTGACCAGGAGCTGGAGACGATGGGTGGTGGCCCTCACCGGCCACGGTTTTGCGTTGGTGACGGCAACCTGTGAAGCAGGTTGATACTTAGCCTTTGCCTCTTTGGTAGGGTGGGTGAGGGAGGAGGGTGGAAGTAGGGGGGATGTTAGAAGGGTGACACAGTTTCACGTAATTTTTCCCTGTTTTCCGTTCCAGCTGAAATGGTTATCGCGGGCCCAGTAAGGAAAAACAAATCGTTCTTAAAATGTTTTCCTTTTGTACGATGATAGTTGAGTGAAGTAAAATGGCAATGATTTTGTTCTGCTTATTTACTTATGTAATTAGATTTAGCAAAAATGCTCTTTCTTTGTTTGAGATGCATTATAAGAGCCAGAGCAGTAAATACATCTCCAACCGCATAATCCAAACGCAAGCAATGGCATTTGTGGAAACGCTTACACCATACTTCCATGCAGCCATTTATCACTCGAAAATGAAACAAAAAAACAGCCAAATCTTCCCCCCCAAAAAAGACAAAAGGGAGCCACCGTCCACCGCAAATAAGTCACGGATGTGGGCACCGAGTTCGGCTGACGTTCATTAGTCGAAAATCACGATTTAAGCACATTTCTTTCTGCTTACGTGAGCTTTTGCTGGTGCTTCTGTCACCCACTGGCAACGCCATCATCACCTCTGTCTGAAGCGAATTAAAGAAAAAAAGCACACACACAGTTTCCAAAACAATTATATAGCACCCACTGAAGATGGTTAAGATGGGAGGTTTTTCCCAAAGTTTCTCCACCCACTCACCTATCCATGGAAACTCCTAACAATCCCAAATAAGCATCTGCATCTTCGGCAAGTCAAAGTTTTGTCCACCGAACAGAGGCGCACACCGCACAGATCACATGCAAAACGACGTCTTGTTTCGCAAAATGAAGGTAGCCAAGAAGGAAGGCACGAAAAACAATAGCCAAAGAAAACTAAAGCACTGCAACAGCCGAGCGGTAGCTTCGGCAGAGTGTATATATGCAACGTTCGTAGAAGGATGCGCCAACCAATCCGCAACAATGTTGCAAGTGTTTGTCGCTTTATGACATAACCTATTTACGTGTGGCTTGAGCGCTGTGATGGGTGCCAGTGGAAAGCTGTTTTGTTTTTACTTCTTGCTTTCGTTTTTCTTCTCTATTTATTTATGTACAGCAAACTGGTCCGGTGTTGATGGTAGATTACGATCGATTTAAATCGTTGTGTGAGGGTAGCTATGAGCTTTTCACTAACTTTTTCGATCAATTCGATATTTATGTTATGTCAAGAAGTCTTTTACTAAGTTTCTTCTTTAATATGTTCTCTATAAGTTGTATAGTATTCGACGATTTTTTACCAAATTCCATAGCATTCGTTTTGCTGCGTTTATAGTTTTTTTTTCCTATAACCTTTTTTATTTTATTGCTTAATTTTTCTATTTTTTTTTTGTTTAATGTTTACTGCTTTTGTTACATCTCTTTCGTTTTTATAGTGTTGTAAAGTTACGCAGGACTGACTATCCAGCTACGGGTAAAATTTAGTCACAGAAAGCTAGCAATAAGCTGGCAGGCCAAGACCTCACGAGGTTGTAGTGCCAAGGAAGAAGAAGAAGAAAGTTACGATTGTGTTTGTTGTATATTTATCTCTAATTATACGATTTTTTCTTTTGTTTATTTCCTCAATGTTCAATTTGTTTGAGTTTTTTCGAAGCGTTTAATTTAATTTGTTGACAAACAATCTTCCTTATCTTCCAATCTTTATCCAAGTGTTGCTAAAGTGTGAATAAATCAACCAATAACTAATGAATCTTTTTCCCCCCCCAAAACAAAAAATGAAAGGTGAAGCGAGGTGTTGATTATCTGCCTCTCTTTCGTGCGCTCGCTTTCGTGTGCTCGTCCGGAAAACGCGCCGCTAACGGCTGTATATGTGGGACAAAATGGACTCGACGGTCGCTCATAATAAGGATGAACAATGGGGTGGGTTGTGGTGGGTGGTGCGGTTGGTTTGGAGGTTAAGCACAGGACGGCCGAAAACCCCTCGATGGAAAACGATGCGCGTGGTCAATCCCCCAACACGGAGGTAAAAATCACGTTGGAGCTGGGAGTGGTTTGGGTTCGCGTGGCTGGGTAGTGGGAAATGAATTTATTTTCCACCCCTCAGTCCTACAAAGGACCTCACAGGAGTGTGGAGAAAGTAGTGTTTTGAGGGTTGCATACTTTTTTCGTTCTGTTTTGGTCAGTTTTGGTTGGATCGATTTGGTTTTCTCTCGCTTTTCCTTGTTTTTATTGGGCGTTCGGAGTGAATTACCTTGAGCAGGAAGTGAATGAGGTTGGATTTTCCTTTTTTTTTTCTAGCAGAGGTTGTATTATTGGGTCAGTATTTCCCTCTCCAACACATCTGTTTCTGTGTCGGTCAACTGTAGATGCTATCGTTTACATATCTTATAGTTTTTGACTTCTTGTAACATAATTGGTGTAGTTTTACTAATGTACTTTTGATAGAATAAACCAAAAGATACAGAAATATAATAAAAAAACAGATAAACAGACCAAACACTATAAAAATAAATTAAAAAGGCGTAAAAGATTGGAAAAACGAAACAAAACTCAAGCCTTTCATACGCGCTTGTGAACAAAAAAATAAAGAACAAAAAAACGGAAATGAAAAACACAGCACCAAAACGAAATTTATCTACCACGACAAAATGGGAGTATCGGGAGGGAAAAAAAACAACAATATAACACATTGTGCATCGTTCATTATGGTAATTATGTTGTGTTCGTGCAACGTCGATAAGAGAACTTTTAATTGAAATCGCTTAATCAGTGCAGTTTTGGGGTTTTGCGATTTATATTGGCTCTCAGCGGTGTACCCTTTGCATGTGCCGGGCCGGGCCTTATTGCACCACATTAGTGGGTGATTTAAATAAAAATACCCTTCCGAACCAACGAAGCAATAAACTGTCACAATTAAACTTCATACAGTTGTGCCAGAAGAAAGGAAACAACGAATGATCGGTGCCATATAAATTAAGCGTGATATATTGATGTTTTTAAAACGGAAAAGAAAATTCTCGGTTTTCATCAACGAAAAGAAAATAAAGACGCGATCTCGCAATGCGCTCGCGAAATAGAACTAAAGAAACTAGCGCAACCGTTTGCACCACCATTGACGTACAATCATTTTTAATGAACTACGAATAATTGGAATCGATCATTACATCGCCAGCCAGTTGCAGTGTGCTCGAGTTAAGCATGGAGGTTTTTTTTCTTTCTTTTGCCCGCTAACCATTCTGATCTTGGCAAACAATTATGATTCGTTTCCTTCCCGAACGCCGTGCATCCTAACCTCACCCTTTGGAGGCTTTTTGCGAACTAGTTCAGTAATGAAGCGTCTTGGGCCGCACGTTAGCATACCGATCCGATACCGATACCGATGGATTTGCGCCGAGTTTTGCTCGGCAAACCCGCTTCAAGAGAGTGTGGTTAGCAGTTGTTAGCCGGACGGGGTAAGCGCAGACCTTTTGTCGAATTGGCGAGCAAATCACGGGTAGCACAAGAAGCACATACACACAGAAACACACATACACGCCTGGTGGATGTTCGATCGAAGTGCAGAAGGAGGACCTTTCAGGCTTGCACATGCAATCCACCCCGATCGATGCCGCACACCTTGGAACCGAAGAATGGCCCTGGACGTTCGTGAAAACGGCCATTACCCAATGGAAGGTAGGAAGGCGGGCGGGCGGGCGTGGTAAGGGCGGAGTAGGGGGTGATGGGTTTGGATTGGGTCCGATTCTGCGACCGCGAAGGATCGTACTTGCGACCAATTAAAAGCCGATGGAATCGAATTTATCTGCCGCCCTGAAGAACTTGTGAAGTACATACCCTTCTTGCCTTTGCGAAGCTGGTGAAGAGAAACAACGAGAGAGAGAGAAACATAGATAGAGAGAGGGAGGTCATGAAGGGCAGATTCGAGACTTGACCGACCGGGCGCCTGAGACAGGGGCAATAAATAAGTGAATAACTCTCTGAAATATAACCACTCTTGTGTGTGTGTTCGGGGCTACAAGAGATCCGTGCCGCTGTGTGTGCTGTTGCTGCGGATGCGTTGTTACTGAGAACAGGCAATGAAAACAGAGGGAAACACAAATCTGATGCGCGTTGTGTGTCTGCAGAAGCACCAGAGCAGCAGCAGCAGAAGCAGGACAATGAACGATACTTAAAAGGGCGGGGGGAGAAGAGGGACACAGGGAGGAGGGAAAGGAGGGACTCTGGACAGAGCTGTTTTACAAAACTAACCAAAGGAAGAGATGTGGATATAAATACCGATTCGAAGTGATTAATTTCTGGAAGGACAAGATAGACAGACGGGTTTTTTGTTGTTTGGGAACGACGGATCAATACTCCATCGATCAAGTCCTCCTAATGTACGAGAAGAATGATGACTACTAACAGCTTACAATTATTTGCTGAAACAGTTTAATTAACCTAATAAGTAAGACTTGACAACAGAAACTAGAAAATTCTCCAAGAAAATTAAGACTTCAAATGGGAATTGAACCTGTGTACATCGGATGTGAGAGATCTACTCGCTCCTTCTAATGCCATGGCGCCAACATCACAACCAGTAGGTTAAAACTCGATCACAACGCTGTCTGTGCTGTGTGTGTAATAAATTAAATGATTTTACTACAAATCAATACACAGCACTCGCTGACAATGAGTTT
>KZ062797.1:0-47583 GCA_002091835.1 Anopheles maculatus
CGCTCGAGCAGTCGAGTGCCGGGAAGGTCTCGGTCACAGGTCCACAGACGTCCACAGACACGTCGCCCACGTTGACACAGTTTGCTCCGAGGAATCAGTTTTAACTCTATCACCAGAGAGACCGTGTGTGCGGCCCGAGCGATAACAGCTCATTTACGAAGCGAGCGAGGGCTGTTGTGTTGTGTGACGTAGCTATAAACTTCACTCGAAAGTATGATAGTGAACCATCAAAAACGCACCTCAAAAGAGTGGCCCCGTGGACCGTTAATCCGGGTTCACAGCAGACGCCAAATAAAGCATTGTGTGTAGCGAGAGATGAGAGATGCTGGTTAAGACGCGGAAGTGTGCTGCCATAAATAATTATCAAAACAAATAGATGAGAGCGCGCAGATGCCGTCCGAAATGGTTCATTAGCAATTTAATGTCTTGTGCACGCGGGTATGGAAGTACACCATTCTCCGGCAATGTTCGGCGGAATATTTGTGCCGTTTGGTGGGTAATCTGCTGGATTGTTTACCATGATGGCTAGCGAAACTGGCGAAAGTGGCACGAGATGTACCAGCGGAAGCTCTCATATTTTCGCTCGTTAGTCTGGTTGGCCGGCCGTGTACACACTCCGCTCCATCACATCAGTCGCTGGGCGTCAAAAATGAACGATTTCTGCGGGACCTTTAATCCGGTAATTAGTGAACGAGCAATGAGCGGCAAAAAATGTATTTATATAGTGCACCACTTCCCACAATTGCATTTTGTAGCTAAATTAATTGCTCATCCGTTTTCTCACCCGTTGTTGTCAGCCGTGCTTTAGTGTAGTCTGTGTTCCGATGGCGTCCATCAACATACAATTGCACTTTTTGCGCTGGTATGTTGGCCAACAAATCCAATGCTACTGAGCTGCAGAGCGAATGGTGGTGGTTCCCTGTTCACGATTCCAATTTGTTTGTCGTGGACGTGACCAGCTGGGAGGATGAAAGAAAGGTGGTATAATTTAACCAATTGTTGAGGTTACGGTGGTCACGCCGGCGGATACACTATCGGCGACGTGAAGTGTCGACGGAGATTTCTGACGGAAGGCGTCTGCGTCTTCAACGCGAACCCCGACACACGCTAATGGTGCTGGTAATGGTTATGGTTTGTTGATAATGCTGTGGCCTCTCACGGTGGTGGTGTGCCCTCGGAAAGTGCAACTCCGACTGCCCTGAAGGATCATTTCGTATTGACGGAGTTGCATAGATTATGACGGTTTTAGACACCCGTTGGAAGAGATGGAATGGTACATTATTTATTTTTATTACGTCGCAAAAGACTCATACTCTTGGACAGTTGAAGGCCTTTCTCCTCGACCAACAGCGATTGCATGAGATAAATGGTGGAAAAAATGCATTGGATCATGGAAGCAAGACTTTTATGTTTGTTTTACTTTGAGTGTCTAGTTGTTCCGTTGACATAGTTAACCGGGGAAGCTCTGCTCGTTCTTTGTGTCATGTTTGATCTAACAAAAAATCCTGCCACTATTGACTGCTACGAATCTTCTCCCGCTACTTGCGATCGGAGATAAAAGCTAGAAGCCGTCTAAATGAAGGTTTGCATTTGATGGAGCACAAATTTGCATATACGGTACCAGAAGCACCCGGATAATGTACAGCACTGAGACGATCTCTTGACGGCTTTTCGTGGTTCGTCGTGTGTCTGACTCGCCCGGACCACCTCCGCCATATGCTGTATTTGCTTCAAACGCCCGGTAGCAAACATCGGCTTCAATTAGCGCTCGGTACCGGTCGGGCACCGATAGATGCCGCCACTTATTCTAACCACGTTTGCCATCCAATTTCCGTCGACGAAGGCATCCAATTCCCGGGAGCAATTATGTGGGAGATGTTCTGCTGGTACAGCGCACACTCCCAATGCTGTCAAACGCAATTCTCGAACTCCGGTCGGAAGGAGAAGTAAATGTTGGAACGTGAAAGATATGAGTTGTTTGTCGGAAGCGACATACGCTGGTTTGCTGGTGCATTATGCTAAATCTGAGGTTTCGATGTACGTTTGTGAGAAGACGACGTCGCTTGCGTGTTCGGGAAGTCACGGTTCGTTCGTGTGTGGGCGACCATTTATTTTATGCCCGCTGGTGTATCGATCTGAGAAAACATAAGTTTCTCGTTGGGGAGAACATCTCCTTTAGCCTATTAGCACCTATTAACCCGTGCGGTAGTTAACGTGGGTGTGCATACATAATACCATTGCCTTTGACATATCGATGCTAGTTTAATGTGGTGCATAACGAAGGTGTCAATGTCGGGTGTGCGAACACTGATGAATTTCGATACAAATGAAAGTGCTGGTATGACACAGAGCAAGGAAGCTTAGTGCAATACGAGGTACAGTGGTGATCACAGAAATAAGGCAACTGAAATATTTGTGATAATTAGTAGCTGTCAAAATACAATTTTAAAAGTTAACGTATTTCGCACAATATTTGAGTGTTCAATTCGATTATGTAGGCTCTCGCATAGTCATGTTTTCTTAAAAAAAAATCCCAAAATAATTAAGGTAAAAATAAATGTTAATTAATTAAAAGATATTTGATGAACTAGGTGAATTCGATGAAGTAGAAGATTTGCAATATGTATAAGAAATAAAGTACTTTCGGAAGCGGTAAACTCCTTTTATGAACATGTTGAGTTCTGCTGATTGATTGTTTGTCTTAATTATGATTTTCATTGCATTTGTCACGTCATCTATTGGCAGCTGCTTTTCCGTTTAGAGATTCGAGTTCATTTCTGAACACTAAGAAGTTCTGAACTGGGAAATAATACAGATTTCGCCATGCATCTCAGTTTTGATCTTTATTATCTTGTTGAATTTGGGGTTCTATAGGAACTTCGTGCCGCATGAAATAAAGAAAAGTTAGAAAACTCGCCGATATTTACCTTATGATTTGCTCTAGAGATGAGAATAATCACTCTTTTCGAAGAGTTGAATCAGAGTGAGTGAGTGGTTACAAGAATTTGAATCTTTGACTCATTCTTTAAAGATTCATGAAACAAAATTTCTCTAAACTAATTCTTCAATGAATTTCTAAGTTTCAACTCACTCTCACTCTCTGCGCCGACTAGTGACTCCTTTTGGCTTCAAACTCACTCCTTTTGGTTTCAAAACTCCTTCAAACTCACTCCTTTTAGCTTCAAAACTCACTCTCACTCGTTGCGCCGACTTGAGTGACTCACTCCTTTTGGCATCAAACTCACTCTCACCCTCTGCCACGACTAGAGACTCACTCCTTTTGGCTTCAAACTCACTCCTTTTGGCTTCAAACTCACTCTCACTCGCTGCTCCGCCTAGTGACCAACTCCTTTTGGCTTCAAACTCACTATATCAATGACAACCACTGTATGTGTAATTTTACTTAGACGTACGAATTTTATCATGCTTTCAAATATCATTGCAACGACAGCAGGGTGTCATTTTAAATCAGCAACAGCAAATGTAAATTCTCCAACGTTCCATCATCCCGGTTCATGTGTAATCTATCAAATGGAAACATTTTCAGATGTGGGAAGCAAGAATGCCTGCCCAAAGGTCCCAAAGGTGTGCACCATTGTAGGCCATTGTACCGAAACAATGAAAACATAGCACACGCTGTTGCCCAACCGTGTACGTGTCCTTGAGGAGATCCTTTTCGTGATTTTTTGCCGTTGCTGCCAGCACAGTGTGGTAGCTGCTCCACTGTGTGTGTGCGTTACTCTTTATCGCCAACTCTGATACGGTTACTTGCGATTCATCTTTCTTCCCGTCGGAAAAGTTGTACGTTGCGTGATGGCATATAATTTGGTTCGGCGTTTTTTTTTTCTCTCTGTGGTCTGAATTTGTAGGCCATTACTCACCGAATTTTGGACGGCTCGTAATGGATGATAATGGCAGTTGACAAGCATCTCCGGTAGCCGAATTGTGGTTTCGGTACGGTTACGGTGCAACAGCAGCAAGTGTGCTGAGGTGTAAATTTTTTGTATGATTTGTGAAATGTGTCTAGTTCTCAGCTTCAAGTCCTGCGTTTAAGGTTGCGGTCGAATATTTTAATGGTAAAGAGAGCATTAATATTTCAAAAATAAAAAAAAAGTATTCAAAGGAGGATTGCGCTTAAATTTGTACACAAAAAGTATGATTAAATCCTTCTTTAATTAAAATGAATGATTGATTCTTTGCGTGCTATTATATCTGGCTTTGGGTCTCAATTTACAAACGTAAACAGATGTTGTGTAAGGCATACTTGACAGGGTTTAAACAAACCGAAGCAAACAATAATTAACCGAAGGTAATAAACCTCGCAAGCATTTTTTGCGCCTGTATCCGCATAAATACGTGAATTTCATCTTTCCCTGCTCCAGCATCAAAATATTGTAGGCGGGTAAAGTAAAGGAGAAGCAGAAAAAAAAACCCTCAACAACGGGACATCCCTTTAAAGGGAAAGGTAACCGTGGTTGTGGGCCCGAACGGTTTTGAGCTGAAGTGTACCACGTGAAGTGCAGCTGCAACAATGCACAATTGTTGTGCGCGAACAAACAAATATCTGGCAGTGTACGACGGCGGGCACATTCGTTCGCCCTCAACCACTTCAGACTTGCTGAGCTGTCAAGCAAAACACACAACTGTGCGCGAGGAGTTTGATTGCGTGCCGTGCTGCTTGTTCACTGTAAAGTTGTGTCTCACTTCTCTCTAGGGGAGTGCAAAGAATAACTTCAGGATTTGAGAGCTTTTCATTTTTCATTCATACCTTTCGCTTTTCCATACGCTATATTCTGCATTTCACAGATTGTTGAGGAACTCTGGATAAGGACGCGTTCTACTGGAAATTATTCTTTTCTTTATTGAAAAGAAAAGATGCGCACCTTACCAGTAAATGCTAGATTATGTAGTTTGTAAATGTTGTTTAAATTATTTTTTGTATAAAGTGTTTATGTACACTTGTAAATATTAAACTATTTTTCAAGTTGTTATGGTTGATAACAAAAATTGTTAGGATCTTTCATGCGATAAGACTAAACGAGAGTACATACTTCATTTGTCAGTTTTTCCTTATCCTTATGCAAAATAAAGAGACGAAAGAAAAAAAAACGATAAATTGTGGTAAAACTTTCATAATTACTTCTGGTACGTTATCTCTTTGTTTCTGTAGACAACAAAGATGCGAAAAAAGTAGTAGCAAACAAAAAACAAACTGAACCTTGTGTCTTATCTTCTATTTTCTCGCCGTAGAAAAAGTATCTCCGATTTTCCAGCACATAAAATAAAGACAAGAACAAAAAAGAGTCCTGTCAATGATGGTGCCATTACTTTCCCTGGTTTGTTTGTTGGTGCAGCAGAGCATCACCGTGCCGTGAAATAATGCGAAGAAAGTGAAAGCAAAAATCTGTAAACACCAGGTTGGATGTGTTGTGTGCAGCAGCAGCCCACTTTTTGCACGTCTGGTCACGAATAACTCGCGGGGATTTGTCCAGCGATTGCAATTTTTTTTTGTTGCGCTGTTGCTTCCGGTCCTGCCACAGGTATCCGGCAGCGGTGCAGCGTTAGGTTGCTATCGGGAATGTTGATGATATCCTGCCCTTGGCCATATCGTCACCAAGGGGTCGTCGTTTGCATCAGGGCACGTTTTGTTGACGGTGCCTGCGGGATGAGATCTTCGCTCCGGCTAGATTGCATCTCCTCGAGCGTTTGCCCTTTTTGTATAGTGGCTGTGCGGCGGACGTGGATAAAGTTTCCCGCCGGCGAGGACCGTGGTGGTGGACCCCAATCCTATGGTATTTAATTATTAACAATGTAATTATGAATTATGTGTCTAGTTTTCTAATTAGATTATCAGCCTGTGGGCAAACTTTCATCGAGCAAAAGGTGTCTAGTGGTAGTGGCTTAAAAAAAAAACAACGCTATCATTAAAGACTTATTGCTTTTGCGAGCAAAGAGGTTATGGTATTGATAAAAACCTACTATAAGTTGTTAGATTTGAACGACTGTTTACAACATTATGCACAGATTGCTGATTCTAACCATTTACATAACATCAAATGGTTATTGACGATTTAATTAGTTACTGGGAGAAATTTGGTTTTTGCGATTTCTGCCGATACGCTTTTACCCTGCAGGTCAGGTGTACGGCTAAAATATTTCTCTTGCCTGCTCTCGGTTACCATAAAATATCGTTAAATAGGACCAACAAATTACAGGAACGGACCGCCAAAAACATAAATAAGACAGGGTAGCAAACGATTGCGGAAAATTCACGAACGCGCAGACCAAAGTATCGCATTCCGGGATTTGGCTGGGACATAATTAAAGCGTAGCTGCAGGGTCCTTTGGTCGGCTTTTAATTAAAATACAACTGCGCGAAATCGTTCGTCGCACACACTGCAAGGTACCACCGGCACACACATGCACACGCTGTTTACTCGACACTTTATTGCACATTTAAATTTCAGCATGACTTGCCGTTCACTTGGGGATAGTTGGCGAGCGCTTAATACGCAACGGTTGGGTTTTTGGGCTAAAGGTGAAATTGGAATGTAATTTTATCACCTAGCAGTTCGCGCTGCGCGGCTGTACGTTTGGCGAGTAAAATTGAGTAGTACGATGTGCGCCATGTATTTTCGTCAGGCCTATGAGCTATTCTAATTAGACCGTACCACTGTTTGCTTATGAATGCGCTAGTGGTCCACGCTATTGTTGATAGTGGATGGTGGATGTCAGGGCGCACCTGTTGCGTTGAACGAGCAAAAACTAATTATTTTCAGCGTTCATGCAAACCACCGGAACAGTTTAGAATAATGGCACCAGTTTAGATGAAGTTGTGCGATTTCGTTTACTGTTGTTGCGTTGCAAGAATTTGTCTAGACGAAGAGCAGAAATTAAGAACATTTGTCTAGATTCTTCATTATTGATTTTAGTATAGTAATGTTAATTCATATTTTGAAGTATTTTTCTACATATGCTCTAAAATGACTGTAGATAGATTGGGCAGGGTTGAGTCATATCGATACCATCAGCCAGCGTAAGATAAGAATATTTTGTATGTACATTGAGGTATAGCTCTGGAAGTTGCTCAAGGGATATTCAAAAGTCTCCCAAACTTTTTGACGAGATAGACATCTTGCGACATGAATAGACGAGTTGAATCTCATCCAGTTTAACGTTTGAAATGAAGTTATCAATTACCTGAAGTCCGTCTAGTCCTACCACTAATCTTTTAAGCGTAGTTTAGGGTGAACCTCGGCAATACCATTCTAATTCTTTCCCAGATGTTTATGTTCATTTGTACTTTTTGGATCGTTCTATTTAATGAGTTGTCTATCTTGAGGACCTCAAACTCAGTTGAAACTTCGCTAAACCCAAGCAAATATCAATTTTTAAACATTCCACTTCCAATGGGTTTGTTAAATTTATTCTCTAGATGTATAATCATGATAAAAATTGCGTGAACTGTCTGTTTTCAAGAAAGAAATAATGAGATTTAAATGTTTGTTTTGTTGGATGATTTTTTCATGACACAAAATTTGATAATACAAATTCAGATGTAATGGAGGATCAATCTAGAATGTGTGTTGATACTGACAAGATATTCTCAAATATCAAACAATGTACATCTTTTGCTTGAATGATGTGTCAGCATTACTTAGCTCTAGGTTTTAAAATTCGAGAATTCGATATAGTCGCCGAAGGTCACTTGTTTCCAGAAATGGGCAAGTGAACGCGTGTGGATATCGATACACCATGGCCGCTTCAAGAGTCACCCAGTGCCGGCTCGGCACTTGTAATGCTAACCGTCCGATTGGTTGACATGGTTTGGCGTTCGTTACTTGCTAGCAGTTCTGATGCGCCGTTCGACAAACCGGGCCCATGGTTTTATGGCCGATTTGCATAATGCTTACTGTTTGATGCTGCAGCCGTGTGGTGGAGAATATGCATGAAAAATAAAACATTTAAATAAAACGAAACACCAACGGACCGACACACACAGTCTCCCCATACAGTGCGAACCAGTTAAATTGTATGCGCTCTCATCGTTCACAACAGCGAATCCGTAAAACATAGACAGCGTGCGCTTCCCTATTGTCTCCGACGCATCATTTGTTAGGCAGAGGAAGAAAAATGTACGCATACATCAAGCTCCCAGCAACATCGGCAACATCCACGCCGGAGCAGGAACAATTTGTTTGCAAATGAGCCGATCTGCTTTGGGGTGTACACATTTCACTCATGCTCCTTCGCTCGCTGTCCATACCGACCCAGTATTTGTGGCGTCCAAGAAAGAAGCGCCGTTCACTCGAGTGAAAACACTCATATATGGGCGTAGAACATCTCGTCCGTGTTAAGATAAAGCTTCCTGGAAGCGGTATATCTATTGATGGTTTCTCGTGGTCGAAGCACGAATCGGCTTCAGGTTGGGTGTTATATGTTTTAATAAACGAAATATGATCCACTCTCCGTGATTCCCACAATATATGGCGCGCTGGAGCAATATTTTGTCCAAGCATTAATTTATTCAGAGGTGAAGAAAAATCGTCAATCTCATATGTAACGATATCTGAATGTGTTGCGTGCAGGCCGCTACGCTGGATTTATACAAACATAATAATATGACCATCAATTCCCACTTGCTCGGGCCCGGTTTGTCACCAAAGTTTGGCACATTCGTTATTCCTCTGGCTTCACAACTTATTAAGCACGCTTCTGTGAACTTCGGCCTGCGTTCCGGACGATGGGCGCATACTTTGCGTCATCGCTAGATGTGTCACTGCTTTTGGCCGTTCTTACCTCGAGTCTCTCTGCCCGCCCGTCCATTGCCTGTCCAGCCACCGGTGAAACGAATCTGTCAAGTACCGATGATAGATTGTGCTGTCGGTTATGCATGATGATAGTGGAGTCAAACTGGAGCAAAGACTATTTTTCACTATCCATCATGTGTCCTAGTTAGGGATTTTCATGTTTTCGTCCTTTCGTGCGCGCACCGGTTGTGTACGGCACGCTCGTCTGAGCCTTCCAGTGGAAAGTAAGTTCAGAAAGTTTCTTTCTATCGCCGGTAGAGACTTCCACTACTCACAAGTTGATTGCATGAGAGAAATTCTTGAAAATTACTTCTGGCGTTAATCCGAATAAGATGGAATGGTCACGTTGTAATGAATAGTGTGTGTGTGTGTGAGAGCGAGTATCTGGTGACAGATGGGATCCCGGACCCAATAGGGTTTTTGGGTAACTTGCCTTCCGATACGGCAAAAGTTGGGTGGCTAAGATGTCAGTTTCCGAGACGGCTGCAATCTTTCTTTGTCTTCAAAGGGGTCAACGCGCGTATCTTTCCGGATTCGCTTAACCCCCGATAAGATGAGAAAACGATAGCTCTTCATCTGGAGAAAATACTGTATATTGAAGTAGATTTTTTATCCAAACAGATTGCGTGTGTTGGGGATCTTGTGCCTTGTGAGAAATTAGAACAAATCTGCCAAACTTTTTCGGCCTCAGTCTATACAGACTTTGCCCAAAATCTACGATTATCATGTGGCAAGTGAGATTGATTACATTGATATGCCGGGCACGTCGTCTCCCCGTTTTATACCCTTCCAGCTATCTGCAGCGGAGTAACATCAAACAACCGACTCCGACTGAATCAAATGGTGAATATTGTCGCTCAGCAGAGGAGACCCAGCCTCAAAAGATAGTTCGGGATAAATTTCATCTATCAGCACATTTTTACGACAGTGCGCACAAAGCAGCTAATTTTTCTCGGCATCTTCTCCGACCAGAGCTGGGACGGTTTTATCCGCATACATAGGGTACTGGGGAGGGGTTATTCGTTTGTTTTTATGGTGAATATTTACATTTTACTGAAATTGAGCCTTCCGCGTTCGGTTGGAATTATTCATCTGCGATCTGCGGCAAAAATAATGAAGCGTATGCCTGTGGGGTTGTTATATCTGTGTGTTTCGTTTTTGTGAAGTTCATCTTTTTGGCTTTTTGATCGAATGGTTCTGTTGAAAAGGACGAAGATACACAATTTGTTATTCTATTCTACGACTGCAGGTAGGAACGTCTAACATTAATTGCTAAAAACCATATTCTATGCTTTAAAGATCAATAATCTGTTTTGATGTTTGTAGATGTCGATTTTTGTCATTAGGCTTTTGACAGCTTAATTAAAAATGCCACAAATTTTTATCTCGCATCGATGGGCCTATAGTAAGGTTCTAGGTTTTCTGTTTTATTAGACGACAGTCAACGACAACCTGGAACGGAAGTTCTACGAAATGAAGCTATTTTTCCTGTCAGAAAACCTGTTTGAAGTTGAGAAGCGATAATTTGATTTCTTCACCATAGCAATTATATTGAATAGTCGATGTTAAATCTGATCCAGGAACGACGATCCCCAAGTGCAAGGTTGATCAATTTTTTATTGGATTGGCTTCAATGTCACTAACGTGTTTGTATGGGGAAGAAGTTCGTTCCAGCAGGTGAGACGACGATGAATTTTAATTGGGTGATAAATGAAACTAGTCGATAAGGGAAGCTTTCGAAAGAAGGAAAAAAAACCGGCTATACACAAATCCAAAACGGTTTAGTTTTGCGTTTGCTCTATAATAATTATCATTGGTACGCACGATTGAAGATTAGTGGGACATCGTAAATCATCGTCTCCATTATATGCCGGACAGCTTCAACCCACGCGCGCGCGTGCTTGGCCATTTTCACGTACAAAATATGTGATATAAAATTAAACTGGACAGACGACAGCACTGCAACACGGACGTGTGTGGTACGGTTTGGACGTCCGAGACTAATGCCTCGAAGGATGGATGTGGCTACATACAAAATCTGCTCGCCGTCTGGAACCACCTGCTACAACAGTCTCTGCCGCTCTGCATCCGACAATCTGGCTCCGTGTTACGCCAGTTTCAGGGTAGCACGGTGGTCGGGAAATATTTCATCCGCGCGCCGGTTTCGTTTTCAACCGCGTCGGGTCCGGGGAAACGAGTTCGTGCTGCCGGTTTTACCAGATAAAATGATAGACAAACAAATTGGAATGCATTACTCGTAACAACATCACTTTTTAGTTGCATGTTGAATTACGAAGTCGCTGAACGACAGGTTGAGTGATGGTTTGTTAAGAATTAATAGACTAATTTCTACCAAACGGGTGAACCAAGGCAACGTACGAGCTGGTGCTTGCCGTGTTAATGTGGATGTTGATGGAATGTGCCGGCAATCAATTTTGCGCCGGTAGATGGGATGAGTGTGTTTTTAGTGTTTGGGTTGTTGGTTTTTCCTTGTAACGAAATTCCAAGTTGTTGTTGGCAAGTACGAGATAAATTAATAAGCACGGAAACATTCACAGTTTACTTGTTACTTATTATGGAGATTTTATAGATATTTATATTATTTGTTATCAGAGTAACCTCCGTGCAACACCTTACAGTGCAATCCTGTAATATATTTTAAGATGTCATTATATCTTCCATTCAGTAAACATTAAAAAATATGATATTTGCGGTTCCTTAACAGCACTTTTCGCAAGGACCAAGAAAGTATTCTGAATAGGATCATAATTTCTAGTTGATCTTCGTTAAAACTATAACTATGGAGAGCCTAGTTTCCAAGCCAGTCTAGGGTTCATAGATTTGATTTCGCCGTAGTTAGAAAGTAAGTTAGGTGCTGTCCCTTGGAAGAAACTGTATTGGAGCTGGTATTCACATTGCAGGATCGCATATTGAATGCCGGACGGATAGATCTCCACGAACGCAGGACTGACTCTCCAGATACAGGTTAAACCAAATCAGAGAGTCAGAAATGACAGGTCAAAATCTCTCGGGGCTGTAGTACCAGACAGACAGTATAAGTAAACAATTTTTTTGCCATCTCAAATATAAATTCTAGATGTATATTAATCTCAAGAAGCATGATAGTCCTGTAATTTGGCACTCTGACTTCAGGAGATTGGTATTAGTGTTGGTGTGGATTTCTTCAAATTCTATTGCATCTGTAGTTTGATAGTTAATTCATATACGGTGGAATGGTCTAGACGGGACATCATACTAGTCCTACTTCTAATGAACCGTCCGACAACCGATGTCTTATATTGCGTATTTCTAATTATTATCTTAACGCACAGCGAAATATACCCCTTTAGAAATATGTTTTGCAAGAAAATTCCATTGATATACTTAGATTTCGCTGCTCTAGTAACATTTTATCTCATTATCAGCATACTCCAAAAAAGCCGGATATGGTGTGTCTTCCGAGTGCGACATAAAATCAAATGGGCTCATCATTTTGGATTCTTTTCGTCTCGAGTACCCGGAGGTATGATATGCCGAGACCTACATGATGCAGTCATTTACAGAAATCAATTCTAGCTGCGCCCAGATCTGTGTCACATAAGAGGATTCCCAAAAGGGGGAAACATGGCCTTGCCACAGTATCTACACAGTGTGTCCACCCTCCCAACCAGGCGTTGTCTATGGCGCAATCCTATCGCCATAGGAAACATCTCATTTTATTTCATTATTAAATCCGATGGAAAGATAAACACACACGATGGTCACACAGCGTTGCCAGATTGTGAACACTTCACTGACTGACATCGTCACTGTCATGATATGTGTGTGTGTGTGTTGGCTTTTGGTGTGGTGTCATGAAACCCCACGGACTGGGTTTGCTCTTTTTTTCTGGTGGAGTTGACACTGAAGAGAATTTAATATCGGCCTGCTTTAGGGGAGGTCAACATTTTCGCTCCTCTTTCTGCCGTCGGTTCGTGTGGTATAGTGCAAAGCTTTAGTCTTAATATGTGGAGAACATCCGCTTGAAATTAAGCTAGAGACACCACACAAAGCATCACGAACCGGAAGTTTCATCCCATCTATCGGCTGTCTCGCAGCGTCTTATCTTTCGCTAACAATCGTTTCAAACAGCTAGCAGGGTGTGCCTTCGGAATCGGGTTTTGGCAATCGTCCCGCCATCTCGAATGCGGATATTCCGGAGCAAAATATATACATTAATCTAATATTCCTTCAGGGATGCTGTACCGGAATGCTCCATGGTTGTATTCCTTAGTTAGTTTCACACTTTGTATGCGGACTGTATTGATCGTGTGCAGGGTGTTCCCTCTTTCCAGGACAGAGAGTGTCAAATTTTGTGGTGTTATGTCAGTAGATTCAGCAGCCTAGATTAAACGGTGGCCCCAAACGATAGGGAAGCGTAGTGGGGTACTGCTAAAGGTTCAGTTTGGTCGATTGGCTGAAAACAATGGCGACCCTTCACGATTTTCGGCGTTTGGTTGAAAATTGATAGCAAACACAAGCCTCACACTCACACTTTATGTGATGGAGTCGAAGGGCTAACATTCATTGCTGTACTGTGAGTTGTGCTAGGGGAGCGTAGTATTTGTTGTGTATTTAATTTTAATTTTAAATGCAGAAAACACAAATACACAGCAAAAACGGCAGGAATTAAGTGAACAGAACAAAAGGGGAGAGTATGAGCGAAACGCCGCCATTAAAGCAAGTCCTCCTGAGTCGTTACAAAGTCAGGAAGTTCCGATACTAAAAAGGGTTATACTGGTATCTCGTTTTCTGAAAGCCAAACTCGAAACAAGGGGAGAATTGTTGGAGTTTGAAACTTTAAAGGCCTATCATTCCTACGTTTGGCTTCTTCATCGGATTCTAGCAGTCGGTAGTACATTCCAGCACGGTTTGCCCAAAACGAGTGCCAATACGGGCGGGAAGAGATGACGATTACGGCGAATCCTTTTGGGTTGGGGAGCATCGGTTCCACATCCCTTAATTCCCCCATGTGCCCTCGGTGTTGTATAAACAAATGGTTTTGCGTGTTTGTGCGCGAGGTTGTCTCGATGATTTGCATTTTAGATTACAATTTTTCCGACGGTCTCATATTTTCACAATTTAATTTCCCTACCACGATATTTTGAAACGATTCTAGGTCTGGTCGTTGCTTTATATCGGCATGATGCACGTAACACGTAATTGCAAAGGAATGATGGCATGAATTTTAAGAACCTGTTCGTAGCGATTGTTGTTTTAAGGGTACTCATCCTCTTTCGCTCTATGATGATGTGTTAACTATCCTTTGTGTTTTGTTTGTACCATTTGGCGAGATAGGTTGGGAATATGTAAATGGTTAATTTTGTAAATCTGAAAATGACTTTATTGCAGTACGAACTTGCATTGTCCCACGGAATATTGATGACAACAGAAGCTTGACGGTATTTGGTGGTATAGAAAACTGGACATCCACAATGCCCAAACTTGTTGTGGGGTTTTTGCTGACACTCATGTCTTCACTTTATGACAGAGCAACGTATTCAAACAGTAATCACCCTACCGGTCAAGTTGTCTCCAGCGTAACCAGTGCCACCTGGTGTCTGATTCCGTTAGAAATGTATGACTTATTGACATCCAATATGTTTTTTTTCTGGTTTGCCATTGTCGTCTTTGTGTGAAACTACAAACGAATGAGATCTGTAAGCCGCGGAGATTGTCATCAATATTTAAGCAGGATCTAGCCCTCCTCTCTGGCGCTGGCCGAACTGGTTAGGAGATTTGTGAGGCTTCCGCTAACAGCAAACCCATCATTGCCATAATCCTTAATTTGTTCCAATCACCTCAATCAAAAACAAGTTCCCCACTCGAACAGTTCGGCTAAACTAAACTTGATAGCAGATCATCCGCTTTAGTTGTCGCACTGTCGTGTGACTTTTTTTTCTCTCTCTCGTCTCTATGGCTGGCTATGCTCCCCGAAAAACAGCTTAGGAGAACAAGAAGGATCGAAATGTTATACTTGCTGGAAACTTTTTCTTACTCAGTTCTTCCTCCCCGTTCCTACAAATCTTCATGTTGCTGGACGTTGTCCAAAAGTGGTCATGATGGAAAAATAAAATCAAGAAAGTGGATCAGATTATGTTGTTCAGCTGTGCTGGGCGATTTTGGAACTTGCTCCGCTATCGAAATACTCCTTTTGTGGTGTTCTTTGAGAACCAGAAACAGAGCAAAACACACACACACACACACAAAACTGAACACATTGAGTGTGGAGTGTGTCCATGGCGAGATGGCTATCTTTTTGGCGAATTAATGAAATTATGATAATCCTTTCTGCGGTTTGAGTCCTCCTTCGAAAGACGACCTGCTTTACAGAGCTGTGGACGGTTCTTCTTCTCACCCGAAACTAAATCTTAAGTATGTTCTGGTCGGTTTTAGCCGAACTGCCAACCAACCGCTTTATAAGCATCGTTCTAGCGTGAACAGAGAACCTCAACGGAATATAATTAAGTGTGCTAATTGATTTTTATGCTCTTTTCTTTCGTTTCCAGGTAAGAATTCTTCCCATTTGCGAACGGCGTTAGAATGTGTGGACTAGATCAAAAGGATTGTTTCAGGTGATTTCTTAATTTTGTTCCCGAGCGATGGAGTGAACTATATTTATGGAGTTGTAGGTATTTCAAACGTTTTATAAAATATTGTGCTTAAATGTAATGAAATTTCTGAATGATGTTTTTCTCACCTCAACGTAATTGGAATACTGCAAAAGAAAAGGAATTCCTTATGGCATTGCAGCTCATGAACATCTGGTTTAAACACTTGAAGTTCTATTTGCCGAATGTTGAACAGGATATAAAATCTTTTGATCCGCTCTTCTCGATTTATATCTGGCAACGCTTGGGAAGCATCCATAAGCTCAATCTTCAAGCTCAGGATCTTTTAATGACTTCAGTTAGTTTAAAGAGTCTATTCGACGCCGTTACGGACCAAGGCTTCGGAGGAAATTAATTAATTCGTTGATTTCCTGTTCGTAAACATATACTATCTTAATATCATTTAAAAAGCACGTCATTAAAATATTAAGATAAGCTTCTCCGATGATTTGTGCACCAAGACATTCTCCCAACAATGTCAAAATAAACGCTTCAACCCTCATGCGCCCTGATTTCGTACATGATCCGAAAGGTGTGTTATGCCGACTCATGACGAAAAACAGAATTTCATTCGGATAACATTCTCGGACAAATTCTCAAGCATTACAGTTCCTCCACCCGCGGGAAACTTCGTTTTAAGGTCGTGTATCCCTTTTTCTTCCCTTTCGTCCCTCGCTCCAATTACTTGACTTTTGAAGAGACCGGCGGGAAGACCTGGTCGCGCGCGGGTCTCACCGAACATCTAGTTTTTCAAGTACGACGACAACGGGTGACGGCTCTCGGGAAGATGCTTTTTGGAGCCGGTTTTCGTCACGGATCGCTGAGTCTCGTCTTACAGGCGCGGTAACCCTTCCCATGCACAGTGTGCCCACAGCCCAGCAAAACCAGTCCGCCGTTGCTTTGGTGATGAATCGTGTACAACGCAAAGTGAGACATCTTGGAAAGATGGATGATCCGTGCGCTTAAATTTAGCATTTGTTTTGGCGTTTCAGTTGTGTTGCTGTTTTCGGTGATGTCAACAACAAGCACACGTCTCCTGCGGGTGACTCCCTCTGTAGGGCGGTGGCGTTCAAAGAGGGCTTGGGAGAGTCAAAGACTTTTTCTGCTAGGGTCGTGTAAAAGTTGCACGTGCTTTTTTTCTTCGTGAACGAAAGAGGCGCATGTTTTGCTCTGATGCAAGATCGCGTTAGGAGCTGCTGGCGCAAGATATGTGTAAACCTTGTTTCGGTGGAGTTCGAGGGAAACAATTCAGTGTTTCAGCATTTCGCTCTCACGCGCATGTTAAAAAATAGCTTCAAATCATTCAAAGTGTGTGCCCCGAGAGTTGGTTTCGGGGCTGGGTACAAATTTCGTTTGGCTCTGTTTGCTAATGGGATTATTAATGATGATTTGTTGAGCAGTTGGTGTGTGTTTCTGTGTTGGGAATCGCAACGGGAATGAGTTTTTAATGTCTAGTTTTGTTGCTGGTTGTTTTGGCAAAAAGGTGTTTTGTTTGAACAGACTATTGGTAAAATGCTAGTTTGTTATGCTCGTTTCTCTGGCAAGTGTTGATATACATATTAAGCAAATATCATCTTGTGGAAGGACTCAATAAGATTTTTGGAGCATTATTTTAAAATTGTTTAAGCTTACCTACCACCGGGTCGGTAAATGCGACAGCGGCGCCGGTTTTTACACGGCAGGACCGGGGTTCAAGTCTCATCTAGGCCGTTCCCCCATAGTGAGGACTGACTATCCAACTATGCGGTAACAATAAGTCTAGTAAGCCAGAAATGACAGGCATGACCTAAGAGGTCGTTAGGCCAAGAAACAAGAAGAATCTTACTTATCAATATATGTAACAGCAAGTCACATTGCCATAGGTCTGTCCTAAAATCTGCCTGTATTATCGATATTGTATATGTTAGCAAATCAACAACTCGATTGAAATCCTATTTGACCTGTTTTGATGTCCATAGAGCTATCCTAACAAAAACGTACAAGTCATAACAGAAAAAAGCTACGATCGGAATACTTTTATCATGACAGATTTGATGATTTGTTGATAAAATATAGCACAGGTGTTTAGTCACCCAATGATAAGTAGTACACTCCATCCACAGTGCAGTGAGCAGTTGCCACTGAAATATCCAAACACGTTTTTTAAATCGTCGACTTCGTTTACTTGTTTTTTTCTATCAAACCGTCAACGATTCAAAAAACAAACTCAGCTATTTTTCTCTTCATTTACCGTACTTCAAATATTTGACACGAGACGACGAAATTGATACTGGAAAGGCGACTAGTAGTAAAGAGAGGTGGTGCAGAAGTTGCGGCTTATCCTAAACGCACCGAAACTTGTGTTACTTCTTGTCATTGTCGCGGTGCTGCTGCTGGATAACCCGACGCCCGCCGAATGTTGTTGTGGTGGTGCCGTTGTCTGGGCGCGTTAAAGTTCGCAGGCAAATTTTTGCATGTCGTGTCGGCGGATCAAGGAACGGAGGAGGTCCCGGGCTGGGATCAATTCCATTGCGTGCTAACAGGGAGACGTTCGGAGGGACTTCCACAGACTACTGGCGGGGTTTATTGGAGAGTAATACGGACGCAAAACAACAGCGAAAACATCGACCCCTGCTGGTGCGGTGTGATGCCCACGTACGGCCACGATTTTGCTACTAGCATTGATGCTGATTTATTGAAACAGTATGTTTCCCTTCAGCTGTGAGGCAGTTGAAACAATCGGTAGCGTGTGGTGGTTGCTGGGCAGGTTTTTGGACCTACGACACATGCACAATGTTTGGTGTTCGGTTTTATAAAATACATCTGTTGTATGTCCAGTGCTGTTAGGCATCATAGAAAGTGAAGTAAGATATATTCTATCAAAATTAAGTACTAATTTGTATAAAAAATCATCATTTGTAAATCGTAGTCTCAAGTTATCTTTGAATCCTATATGTTGTTAAATATCTTTCTTCTCCGTTTATTATTGCATCTAAAATACCACCTAAAGCTGATATTTCAATGTACTACACTACAACGCAAGTAAAGCACATCTTCGTATAGCAAACATCCATAGTATGTGATGCCTTCATAGGGCATAGTTCCAACAACTATGAGCTCAAGTTGAGGAAAAAGGGTCCTATTCGAAAACCCTGATCGTAAACGTTCACCAAAAGGAAAGGTTTTATCCAATACTTTGTTGAGCAAAGTTTGCACAAAGAATCCATCCTACCCGCAGCATAAACTATATACACATTCGCTTAGGTGTCCATCGTATCGAGTAGTTGATCTAAATTATACCTTTGCAACTTCACTGTTCAGTTTCATCCAACGCACGCGCCACAAGAACCCATCGTGCTCTGGTCTGGTAAGGGTGGTCTCTGGACATCGTCTCCTAGCGCTGGAAGCGGTTTGGGACCAGACATAGTTGCACGCTTAAATTCGCGAGCTGTAAAACTTTCGAACGAGACGAGAGTGAGTGCAAAATCGAAACGAAATCCGCCTCCAGAAGCGCGACTCATGCTGCATACAGTTTTCTGCAACCAGTTGTTTTAACGTCTGTATCTTCTGCTGCCATGTCCCGCATTCGCCCTATGGTGGAATGTACATTGGCGATGAAATTCCGTGGACCGCGCACATCCCACGCACCCGAACTGTCCAGCAGACATACTTTAGGGTCGTTGAAGAAGAAGAAAATTGTTTTCTTTAGGTATCGAATCAGAAACAAAAAACGAAAGCCATGCTGGTTTCCTTATTTGGAATTGTAATAAAAACATCGTAAAAGCCTTCCCAATATCGGCTTATCAGCGGGTGGTTTTATGCAACCCACAAGACTTGCCGGGTGTTGGTAAGGAAGCGAAAGGAGAGCAGACGGATTATTAGTGTTAGGCGTTGTTCCTCAGTGTGTAGTTTGTCTGTTATGAAATCGGATACATTCTTATATTCAATACCATGATAAAGCTACAATTTCATAATAAACATGTTTCCCACGTTGTGGCCACACATGGAAGAACATTTTGATAATTTAAAGTAATGTTTTTAATGCTATTATTAAATCAGAATAGTCCACAGTCGTAATCAACTGATGTTGTTTGGTGTTTTGTGTTTGTAAACGATATTGATTTTATGTTGTTTGGTCAATCAAGAAAGGCTTTTATTTCCATTCAGTCATGTGTCATTTATTTCCATTTATCAGCATCAACATGACTTGAGTATCAACTTAACAAGAGTTAGATTTTAAATCTCTACAACAGAAGATATAGATTTTGTGCTGTTTTGGTCCAACAACTTAACAACTTAGTATTATTGTAGCAAGTGACAAAGAGCACAAATCGTCATGGAGCAATGCCTTATAAAGTTTAGGTATATCTTTACGCAGTATGGATGTTAATGGGGAAATTCTGTGACCGAAATTGCGACGCAAGGTGTCGAATCTAGAGATGAAACTACTTCCTTTTTTTGTGATTAAAATCAGAGTCAGATAGTGGCTATAGGGGTTTGATTCTTGAAGAGTGAGTACTCTTTAAAGAACTATAAAAAAGTGATGCAATATACTCCTCTTTTTCAGTTTTCGGTTTATTAGATTTGAATAGATCGTCATTTAGACTGTCATTAGTTGCCACAGAGAGTCAGTTAGTGAATATAATCCGCAAAGAGAGTAATAAATAAAAAGTAAATTATGAGAAGAGCAATACAAACTCTTTTTGGTGATTTGAATCCATATTTTCGCTTACAGGATTCATCTCATTCATCCGTCCTTATCCAGTGGAATCCTGTCCAGATAGGTTCAGGTTCTTCGGAAAGATGTCGTTAGAGTAGTTGATTGCAGAAAAAGTAAGAATTATTAATGGCACTTTTTCTTCTTCTCTTTCTTGGCCTAACGACCCCTTAGGTCATGGCTGCCATTTGTGGTTTACTAGACTTATTGTTACGGCATAGCTGGATAGTCAGTCCTCACTATGGGCGAACGACCCAGATGAGACTTGAACCGCGGTCCTGCCGTGTGAAGACCGGCGCCGCTGTCGCATCTACCACTGGGCCGCCATTAATTAATGGCACATGGAAAGGATATATCACAAGGATCATAAAAGAAATCAAACCAATACGCTAGAACTAGTCAGAGTATAGAGTTCTTGCTGATAATAAGCATCATCATAGGAAAAAGGTAGTTTTTGTGGTCAAAGAATGTGTACTCTCACAAAATATGCACCCAAAATAAAGATCATTTTAAAAACTGATTTTGAATCAAAGCATAAACTCCCCAACGAACAAGTTCTCATTGTACTCACCACTCTAGTGCAATGAGAAACAATAACTTGTTAGATGGGAAAGATCCTGTGCTAATTTGTATATTTAAGACGACCAAAATTATGGCTAAACACATATTTGAAGCAGAATATAAACTTGTACGACGACCTTTTTATATGCTTTATTGACTTATAGCCATTTAAGGACTGAAAACATATCTAACAACAAGCGCAAATCCAGAAATCGAATGTTTATCTAAGAATGGTTTTCTCATTTGTTTGTTGATTCGTGTAAACCCTATAAAATCTATTAGACTGCTATAAAACGACAAGTTTGTTTTTACGTGTCGATACATCCAGAGCGGAAAAGGTAATAATCTTCTACATGGCAAAAAAATAGGTCAGGATCGTTTAGGAAATCATCACTATTAACCGGCGGGGAAAAGCAGACGCCCAAAACGGAACACACTTTCCTCGCATCTCGCCACCAACACCCGAGAAACAGAGGACCACACCGCACTCGGTTAACCAATTTGCGTAAAAAAGCATTAGGCAATTAGGGGGCAGTAAAAAAGCCTAACCAAACGTAGCCTCGTTATTGTTGTGTGTGTGTCTACGGTTTTTGGGGCGGTAGGTGGCCAGCATGCCAGTTTTCGTAGAAATCTCACTCTAAATATTCTATGAATATGAAATGATACGCAACACCGAAATGGGGTTGGCGTGTCTAAAATTAATTAAATCCTTAAAATGGAGCCTCATTCACGATGGCGGCGGACGCACCCATTTCCGTGGGTTCTAATGGAAGGATCAACACGAGCTTATTGTTGGCAACGGTGGACGGCTCTTTTTGGGAGGAGAACATTGAGGACGCCGTTGATTTCCACGCGGGCATATCGACACTGTTTGCGTTTCGGTGGAATCAAGCCAACAATCGTGTCCTTGCATGTCCCCGCGTGCCTTGGGTTAAGTTCTCCCGCCCCTATGTGTGCGTGTGTTTCGGGATGAACCGTTTTGTGGGTATAAACTGGCTTACCGGGAACGAAATTTAGTGTACATCCGCATCATTTTCTGTTTTTTCGTTCCATTTTACTAGAATGTAGGCTCCGGTGAGGGTCCAATGGGAGGGCGAAAGCACTTGTCTCTGCTAGCTTCTCCCCATGCCAAGCTAAAACCGTTTTTTTTTATTTTGTTTGAAATAATGCGGGCGGCCCCTGTTGGTAGGAATGTTGGGTTTCGACATTCTTTCGAAATTTTGCGTGCTTTTGGTTCGAATTAATGGATGCAATCGATTTTCCCGGTAGTTTCGGTCGTGGTCGTGGCACCCAAATTAGTTCCAAATTTTCGTCCCATTACCGGGACACTTTACGTTATAGCCGGGTTTTAGGTACATGTCGCTGGGTGCCCTTCGTGTGAAAGAGAAGTCTTTTTTTTCTACATTTACATCGAGCGTTTATCCGTTTTAAATCCTTAGGCATCGGCTAAAAGTGGTTTAGCTGAATTAGCATAGCGACTTGATGATGTTGACGGTTGGTAAATTAGGTTATGTTTGCCGTTGCCAGGTGTTTTGCTTGCTAGCGAGATCTGATAAGTTTTTGGGTGATATAGGTGTAAGTATAGGATGTAAATATTTGAGTTATCTGATCAAAATCAGCTGAATGGTATGGTGTCGTTTGAACAGACTTTACGGTAATCATTGAGTTTAATTTAATCTGCTTAATTCGCTTTGAAGTTTGAGGCCGTTGAACGTTATTTAGCAAAAAATTTACTTTTATATCTGTTTGACAAAAACTTTGCGTTAAACCCATCTACAAGATTCTAAGGGTTCTATGTTTAAAGCGAAACAGCTTTAAACCGCTTTAAAACTACAAAACGATGTTCAGTATTGTTAGTTCAGCTTTAGATACAAAGAACATTATCCCCAACTCTCCAGGAAAACGCCAGAAAGAAAAATGAAAATAGTTGTTCCTGTTGACAGCTTGCAACCTCATTATACTCATTCATGTCTCCCAGTCTCCCAGTTTTTCACACAGCGCACCATTGAGCTGACATCAGTCCGACCGGCAATGTCATTCCGTTACCTTTGCCCTGAACTCGCTAGCAGCATATTGTGGTGTCCTCGTAGCATGTACCGCATTTTTCAACTTCATCGTTGCACCTCGAACAACTCGAAGTGGTTTCGGGGTAATTTTTCAACGATTGAACCTAAACCTCACTCTCACTGCATCCAGGCACCAAAATCGTTCTCCATGGCTCTCCACCACGTGTTTGGCAACGGGCCCGTGAGTCACGACGAGTCAAAGAAGTCACGTGTGTCCGGTGTTGATGATGATGAGCATTGAATGAGCACGACCGGAGCCAAGACACGCATGACACGGATCGTTGACCACCGTTTGCTGTCTCACTAGTAGGTGTGGAGTACACACTTCACCGGCGAGCTACGCGAGATGAGTGATTAACCCACGTCAGTTGACCCGCCATCATCGGCCGAAGAGTGCAATAGTTTAGCGTCACTCTCAGGTCGTCTGCGATGAACTGTGTGCACTAATTGGAGAAACACCATAACCATCAGCTTACGCTTGCAGGCAGGCAGGAACGCATTAAACGAAGGTGCAATTTGTTTTGTGTGATGAACCTTTTGTGGGAAGGAGTTAATTGTTGTCCTCAATTGAGGTAATAAATGAGCCAATAAACATATATAAAGCATATTTTATTGTGATCTTTCATGTCAAGAAGTTGAAGGTCACATTCGTGTACAGGTATGAAATTAGTGGTCTGTGAAGTTGCATTACAATTCATTTAAATAAAATCGAAATGAAAATAAGGTTGATAACTGTAATGACAAGAAAACCCTATAACGCTTTGGTCGTCTAATTGATTTCGCTTAATGAATAAAACTATTTTGATTTAATCTTGTAACAGTGCATTCGCCTTTTTTAACAATTCTCACAAACAAACTGTTGGAAAAACACACCTAAAAATCTATTTCGATCGAGGGTTCATCGGAATCGCGTGAATTGAAAAAGGAAGCGTTACTAAGCGTTACATTCAAACTGTCATAAATTCGTTTCGCTTGTTTTTCTGTCAACGTGAGCCTGGTTAATGTTATTGGCAATGGAATAATGCTAAAGAAAGAGGAATTATGTTTGTGTGCAAAAACTCAACCTCAAGTCTTTATGCTTATTGTACCCATATACTGATGTCTCTATATAAAACTGCATTCATATGCATAAGTAGTGGACATCATCAGTTCCAGCGCTTCATCTGCAGTACTTTAAACCCATAAAAATGACCAAACTAAAATGTCCCATGGTTTTCTAACAGCAATCTAAATTGGGGGGCGACCGAATCAGGTCGCAGTCGGAACTAGTCGTTGATGTGCCCTTTTTTGTTCTTACTCCGTACGGTCCAAAGAGTGTGTTGCGTTTGGTTGGTCGTTAAATTTGTCAAAGGCACCGCCATTAAAAACTATATCAATAAAATTTCACAATAAAAACTGTGTGGCGGTGGTGTGGTAAACGTTCTCTCGGGCTAAAAAGAGGCCGCGCAACGATTTCCTGCCGATGGTGGTGAATACGAGATGCAATAAAAGTGCAAAGGGTATCACCATCCAGCCCATCATCATCCAGTGTATTTGTTCAAATCGGAACGTAAGATAGGTTCTGGCCGTCCTTCGAGATCCTCGCGCGAATGATACCCCGGTACGGGTACTACAACGTCACCGGGGACTAAAAAGATGTTGGCCGAGTTTGGACGGGAGCAACTGTGGAACTACCGTCTGACACCATTATAGTATCGCATGGGGAGTACCACTGCCATGCATCGCCACCCCACATTTTGGGGAGATGGCATCTCACAGCACAGCTCATAAATTTTCGGATGCAAAACAACAACGTTAAGCTGCAGCTTTGCGGAGAAGACAACGTCAAACAGTGCACGCTGTCGGTAGCGGAATGTTTGTGGCGTAGCTTATATGGGAGCTGTGGCGCCTCTGGAATGTTTCTGAGCACATCTCGCGCACATACTGAAGATGCTTTTCCAACAGTTCGTTTCCCGGATGGTTAAGCCGCAAAGTTATTCGCTGCACAGACACAAATCGTGTTGACCGGTGTTGATTAGGTGCGCGTTGCGCCGTTGATAACGATTTTAATTAAATTGGTTGAATTGGGGTTTCGGCTTTTAAATTGGAGGAAAACATTATATCACCCAATAACCGTCGTGGGAGAACGCCGGGGTTTTTTTTGTGACAAATGCGGTCTCTCGTTACCTCGCGCGTTGCCATAATTTCCTACTTAGCGGGATGATGAATGGTCACCATCAGAGTGCGATCAACACAATTTCTGTGTGGCGTAAACAGATGAAAAAAAGAACACAATACCCACAACCGGCACGAGTAAGGGTCGTTTGGCTTACCTTTTTTTTTGCATGATGATTGGCGTTGATTTATTTATGGACCAGACTCGCTTTCCGCTTGTGTGTTATAGTACGTATCGCGTTCCGTTTCTTCCATATTCACCTCACTTAACCCGGGTGCTCTGCAGCCAGGCTGACAGCGGAATTTCGAACTATTATGTCAAGTGGCAAGAGCAAGAGAGTAGCAGGGCGCGCACTGGCCGCGGAACGGAGGACCCATTCAGAAGTAGACAGTTTGAACAGCTTGTGGAAAGGAAAATATTTACTCATCGCCAAAGTCAGCGTCAGGGTGCCATTTTCCCGATTTTCTCACTTGTTATTGCAGTTGAAGATGGGGGGCGGCGAAAAATCAAAACACAACCCGTTTGAACACTACTCCAAACTGCTGGACCGCTCGTACCATGTGCTCGTACCATGGCCGTTATTGTAAAGGATGAAGTTGTCAGAAATTTCTTCATCAAGCTGCCGTTTTTCTTGATCTCTTTCGGGTTGGTTAAGTGTGAGTCAGCTAACGATATTTTTGGTGGACAAATAAAAAAAAAGATCGAATGTACGGGGCTGTATGGGAAACGTGTTGCATTTTTCCAGTTATTCATTTCATCGAAATCATAAACAAGAAGGTTTGCTTTATGTTACACGAAAAGGGTTTTTGTTGTAAAAAGGAAACATGCGCCGATGTCGCCACATTTGCTAGCTCAGGAAAATATGTTGCGAATTTTAATTTGGTTGATGGTGGTGCGAAAATATGTTTCTTGACACATTTATTGGAATGTTGTTTTGAGAGACTTCGTGGTGGCTTCGTTTCGTAACGTTGCATTGATGTGGGAAATTATAGGAGAATGCATTCTCTTATTAGCGCTTTGCTGTCTTACGTGCTTTGTATAAAGGTTGTATTTCAGTGAATTTAATTTAGTAGAGTATTTGAATAGAGTTTTGATAGAGTTCGGTGTATTTGTTAAATTGAATAATAGCGACTCTACTGTTCGGCAGAATTTTGCAGTCACATGAGCGAGAGAAGAGTACAAAGTGAGTTCCTGACTTTACTTTATTACACATGTCAATAGACAATTTGTTCTTGGAAATATTATACTTAAAAGTTAATGTTTTAAATCACAAGCATGAGTTCGTTTGATATAGGCACGCCAAAAACGACATATCTTTTAGATCAGACTATTGATAGTGATTTCAGCTAACGAAATTGGGGAATTTATTATATTGATGAGCAGCTACAAATTTCTTTGGGTATTGGCAACATGCCAGGCATTGTCATGATGTGTCCTTTCATTAAAGTTCCGAAAAATTCTTCTGAATAGGTGTTAGTTGTCTGTTGCAGAGTAGAACCTTAATGTCATTAAATTTCATAATTTAGTGGACCAACGGTAAGCACAAACGTATGTAACGGCACAGTATGTAACGGCTTGTATTTATGATTAATTATATGCTTTAAGTAGATTAAGTTAGAAACACACATCAGCCATTACTCAAACAAATTTGGAAGAAACCTCAAATCGTAAGGCCAATAGTAATTTGAATTTATGGGAATCGATTTCGAACTGTGATGTCATCATTAAATTGGGATTTCGGTCTTTTCTCTGATGTCACGGGTAGCATTTGTAGACTGTGAGAATTTGATGCTTTGAAATGTCCTGTAGTCCTCGACCTCTATTATTCTTAAAACAAATTGAAAATTCGCTCAAATCAACCCAGCAAAACTCGATATTCTACATCACCACAGCCTGTAGTTCAGCTTGACAGTTTTGAACAAAATCAAATGAAAAATTGAGTTATATTTTACAATAACATGAGCTACAAGTTATCCAGAAAATGTAAATGAATAGGGCTTCAATCGATAGACGAGCAATTTAAGCACAACCTAATTGTAATACTCATAGCATCAGATGTACGATGGTTTATACCTTATCTGGGTTTCAAATGTTCAAGAGACATTCAACTATAGCAGTAATTTGAAAGAATAATTAAATTTATGTTTACTGCTGAAGGCATTCGTTATTCAATGCCTGACTAATTGGAGCTAGCATATATCTAGCTACATCACGTAAGAGTTTCTAATGTTGTAACATAAGCAAAACATCCAACAAACTACAATCAAGCCCTGGACCTTCACACGGAAGCTTGCAAAAAGGTAAAGTTGCTTCCCTTAGGCTCTGGCCTGCTCTGGACAGGTTTTGTTTTTTGTTGTTGCTAAAAGTCTGCACACATTAACGATGCCTGCAGGATGTTGTAAAGAACCGATTTCTTTAGCACATAAACTTCAACTCAGGGTTTAAGTTAGGCGGCCGGCTTTAACGTAAACCGCAACCCAATCTATGCAGCTGAAGCCTCTGGAGCGAAAAAGGGCGGTAGACAGAAAAAAAGAACCGCAAGCCCGCCCGATTATGGTGCAGCTCATACCACGCAACGCAAATGACATTTCCTTCAAGACAATGGCTAATAAATGTGCAATTATGGAACGGCTCTAGGCGGTTGCATCCCACGTACCTCGTTTAAGCTGCAAGCTGCCATCGTGCGTCATGTGTCGTTCGGTGTGCACCTCCTTCGTATGAGCGCATATAACGCGTGCAGAAATTGGTCGTCCGTCGCCTAGCACTGCAGCTGAGAGGCGATAATGCGGGGTCCACCTGATTGATCTTCGATCCCTGCTCGAAGCGTATGCAATGGTTTGCTTTTTTTTTTCGGGACCTCTATAGCGCCATCTTTGCGAGCTTGGTTCGTGCGTACCGAGTTTCCTTTTAAGCGTCACTAGCAGCGATGGCAGCATGTGGGTGAAAGCATTGACAATTGCACTCGTTGAATAGTGTGGGGGTGAAATGGTGTAGGCTAGATATGCCATAATGTACGGTTTAGTTCTGAATATAATCGTTGAGGAAGTGCTTACGATGGTTATGCACACTCTATTATTGCTATTTTTATATTCTCGGGGTCATCATATGCAAAGCTTGAATAAACCATTTGTGCAGGGTTCGACTATTCGCTGTTCACGATAATAGTGTTCTTCCTGTTTTGGCGTAAAAAAGGCTTTAATAAATGAGAAATTAGTAGAGGGATTACGAGGGATTAAGAATCTCTCAAACCAAAAAACAAATCGTTAGTAAATGTTTAAAACCTATTTTGCTAGTTTGGCGATATGATCACTAATGAAGCAGGTGTTTTCATATCATAAATAACGTTCATCGTGAACGGCGCTAGTCTTTCTACCCGACTATAGAATCTGTCTGTTTATGGTTCAAAATTAATCTGATAATTAAATAAATGTTATGGAAAGTATAATTCAAAACTACATTCCATACTCACCACCTTGTTGCGACACTGATTGCTCAAGCTGCACCGGAAACCAAAACATTTCTCATCCACTCGATAGACCTCGCCACATTTGTCTGAGAAGTGGATTCAATATTATCTTCATCATCATCAACAACTTTTCGTTTTCTTGCTTCGTCTGTCAGATGCACTTTCGCTGCAGGCAGAATCAAGCAAACTTTACGACGACAGGTTGTAGACGCCGCAATCGAAGCTTAATCCGCGACGGGAAGCAACTTGGGAATGCAGTGAACCAGTTTGGTAGGGTCCTTGGGTGCGCCAAGGCTCACCAATGTACTGACTGCAGTTGCAAAGGTCGTTTCTGGGGTGGGCACTGCTTGAGAAAGTGCAGTGCGAAGGAAATGCAAACCCACCCCGAGACCGCTCTCGGGCTCAGGACAGGATCACGATGACACTGAGTTTGCGTTGATTAAATGAAGCTGTCAAATTGAGTGTATATTAAACGGCTTCCATTTGCATGACCATCCATTGCAGACGAACCGTGGCTATCCTTCCGGTCTTCTTATCCAAACTGCTCTGCGGCACTGCTAGGTTGCTATGAAACGCCCGGCCCGGGTTGTTCCATAAGATATTGGGATCATGAAATGAGAACTCGTTATTACAGCAGCATCAGCAGGGTCGGGCTGTCGATTCTGAAGCCACTTGGCCGGTGGTACATAGCTCCTAAGGCTCCCCGTTTTATAAGCCTGTGAGTCATTTGAAATCATTACGTGAACATGGCGCTATCAACAGCTTCACAGTCGTCTACTGGAAAACACTGGGCTTTGGGGATTAGTTTCGGTTTTTGCCTAACGGGACCCGTGCAAACCGGGAGTAACTTTAAATTATAACTTTATCAACTTGTACCACTTGCCTTGGCACCAAATGGTCTTGGTGTTTATACCTCCCTCGAGCCTACGGAGGGTTGCAGGATTATGGTTTCCAGACCGGAAAGTTTGTATGCGTGTGTACTTGTATAAAATTTGCATATTTGACAATGATCCGGATTTCTACTGTTAATTCCTGTGCGTGTTCGAGATGAAGACGGGGAGTGGAAATTTCCTGTTCAAATAGAAGAAAATATTAATCGATCGATTCTTACCCTTTCTTCCCTGTCTCTTCCAGCCCAGTATCGTCCGCCTCGAATCATCGAACATCCCAACAACCAGATCGTACCGAAAAATGACCCCGTAACGCTAAACTGTAAAGCCGATGGGATACCGGAACCGACCATCCAATGGTACAAGGATGGTGAACCGATGCAGCTCACTCAAAGCCAGCTCTTACTCCCGGCAGGCTCGTTGTTCTTTCTGCGAACGTTGCACAGCAAGAAGGAGAACGATGCTGGTGTGTATCGATGCGTCGCTTCGAATATTGTTGGAACTGCTGAAAGTCGCAACGCCACGCTACAGATTGCATGTAAGTAAAACATACAGGAATCAATAGAGGACAATTGAAAATTTGAAGTTTATCATTGGATTTGGATCACCATGACGTCTCGTTGGACGGAAGATTGTCTATGACTAGAATTATCCTTGTCTAAGTATGGGTACCAGATTTGAACTCAATCTGGATGTGTTGAGTCGTTTATTTTTATTACGGTCCTATTTCCAACCGGCAACTGGACACACGACTTGTTTTAAGCAAGAGATCTCTGCGTCTGTGGATACTCGTGGGATGTTACTATCGATTGATGCACCTGATGGATTATAAAACCATACTTTGTTTATTACAGTCTTATCATTTGATAGTTTTTCAAAAGCTTAGTGCTATATCAAGGTATATGTGGGCTAACTAAACAGTGCACGCTTGTAATGCTAGTCACACCTAGACACAGATTCCAACGACAGCCTACACTAATTTACGATACAAAGCACTTCAGCGATAAGCAAATGCACTCCCCAAAAACCAAATGGGAACTTCTTCAAACTTTCATTCAATTATGTACCGTTCGCATGAATGACCATCGCTGCTGCTGCATCAATCTTTTGACCCGGCGTATAATGTACTCTGTGTGTCGCGACTGCATCAATTAATCGTTTCCCTATCATTCTTGTTGATGTCGGAAGTGTTAGCTCTTGCTGCTTAACAATATACGCAGATAAGTTAGTGCAAGGGATGCAGGAGAAGTTGTAGCATGGCGCCATCAAGCCTTTCGCTCGAAATACCACTCGTCCCCGTTCCACGGCGGCGACAAGGTGCACGCATCTATGCTGCGCTGATTTGCATAATTATTTATTACAACAATAATCCTACCTGATCGGAACAGCGCGCTTTCATGCGGCAGAGCACCTCAAATGGCGATTCCGTTCGAAACCACTTTGTCTTCTATCTCTGTAGGGATTCCATCACGTTGTCTGTGTCTCTTAACCTCTCTCGCGTCTGGGTAGACCCAGCACGAGTGAGGCTTATATTATCCACCATCAAATCGCCGCTGCTGCTAGACTCGGCCGCTGAACTTACAGACCGGCACAGGGCCCTCATCTCATCGTGTACATGTTCGGGGCACAAGAGAGTAATGATACTAATGGAAGAAAGGGCAGGAAATTAAATGATAGCACTAACCGCATATCTCTCTCTCGGTACGGCCTCTTTCGTCCGTGCGTACTACTATGCTGTGCACAGTGAAGATCCACACGGTCTTCTTTGTTTATCCATTTCGCTAATGGTTAGTGTGCCTTCCGGTGGACGTCGATTCAGGTGGAGTGATGTTGTGTCACATTGAAATTGATGCTTTGTCACTTTTATAAATAGGCATGAGGTGTCGCTGAGGATTGATGATATTCGATTTTGTGTCGCGCACGGCAGCCAGGAGGCATAAATCTAACGTGAAGAAATGAGCCCGGCAGTGGCGTCGTTATGCAGATTGAATTACTGAAGTAGCGCGCCAAAACTATCGTTGCTGTAGTGTTGTAATGGTTTGGAGATTGTTGGTGAAAGCAGTTAAGCTGTAGGAAATGTTTTTTTTAATGACATTCTGTTGCAAGAGATGCTTTTTGGATATATTTTGGATGAAAGCTTAAGCGCAACTTTCCTATAATTGCATTGATTTGTCATCTTTTTGGGTTTCAAAATAGATTTATTAGGAATATGCTAGTTCAGTTGTGTTCTATTGAAATTCAATTTAAACTGCCATTTAACAACAGTAGAACACACGAAATATTATTGTAGGGATGTATCGAATACGGTCTTGATTATTAGATTTGACTCACATTCTTATTAGGGTGGATGCTAGATAGATATTTAGAATTACTTCTTGATGTTAACTTAAGGAAGCAACTTCTGATCAAGATTTGAACCTGCTGGTGTGCTGATGGATATCATGATTTGTTGTTGTTGAAATGGCTTAGAAAGACTTTGGTCCGTAAGGGATTCTTTCGCCTCTATGGATATCATGATGACCTTTAATAAAGTCTCATTTTTAGGTTAGATAGATTTTTGGTAGTACATTGAAACTGTTATTGTGTTCTTCTTTGGGCTCTACAACCTCGCAAGGTCTTGGCCTGCGATGTTTCTATCCTTGTCTTGTATATTACCCCTAGCTAGATAGTCAGTCCTTCGATCCCCGGTCCTGCCATATTAGATGTCATCTTGATTTAATAATTAGGATTTATATCAAACAAGACGTAACTAAACATAAATTAATTTTTAATATCAATTATGACGAATTATTATGACGCATTATGACTTCGCTAACTCATGATATTACCGACGGCCCGCATAGTAAAAAAATCGATTAAAAAAGCTATTTAATGGCAAGTAAATTTCGAAAAAGATTCATGCAGTTCAAGATATTGCAAGCAAGTTTAAAATTAAAATGAATATTGAACGAAAACAACTTCAATACCTTTTTTGAATGTTGTTATGTACAAAAGCAGCATTAGATATTTTAGATATCTAATCATTTAGCAAGGATCGCAGCGAAGACATTCTGCTTGCTGTCCTATAGTATACGTAACAGCGTTTCACTATGAAAATTTAAATGGTGATGAAAATTCTAAACTCTGCCTACGCGTGAGTTTTTGTATTGATTGCATCACACTGATGTCGCATAGCACAATATGCTTGTCTATTGTTTTTATTTTTCACTGCTTTATACATCCACACCTACATGAATATTAATACAATGTCTAATTAGAGCGTGCTGATGTGCGCTTTCCGATGATGGCATTATTTGTTCGACAGGTTCCCTGTTTGATATGTGCAGTGCTTCACTTGCTAATGAAAACAAATCTGCATAAATTATGCACCTCCGCTCCATCTCATCCCTCCACCCTCCACACGTCCAGCCACAGCTCACACCTAAGACAATGGAAATGTTCTCCATAGCAGCCGCCGTTCGTCTGCAACCCGTCAAAATGTTGATTAACAAAGGCCTGGTGAAGTGCAGAAAGCCGACAGTACCTTCCTTGTAATGACACCGGATAATGACATACTTGACATGCATCGCACCCAATGACCGGACCGTTTCGCGCGCAGTACAGAACTGGGTTGGCTAATGCCATCGTGCTACCGTTTTACATGATCGTCTGTGCCCGGTGTCACTTGACGCTTGCAAATGCATGATGTGTGTGCATGGCGCTGGTGAGCGATAACAGCGATGGAAGGCACAGGTTGAACGTGTCGGTTGCCGCAGACGCGCGAGTTGACTTTTCTCCGGATCATCGACGACCGTTCAACATAGCCATTAGAAACACGATTCTGTTGCATCTCAACTAACCTTTATAATTGAGCTCCTGTTCGGCCGCCGAGCACATAATTACCTGTGCGGATGCATGGTCGTGCTTCATTGCACGCTACATGCACTTTACCTGTACCGTTTACACCACGTATCGGGACGTATCGGGACGCCGGGATGATTCCTGAACGGGTTCTGGACAAATCTAAGCACCATGTAAAATGGTGTCAATTCGATGATAATGATAGTCGCTAATGATAGCAAATAACAGCATTTGCTTAGTTATTCAACGAAACCGTACTGACGTTCCCGCTCGTTCTCGAGATGATGTTTAATTTCTTACTTTTACATCGATTTTTCTTTCCAGTACTTTCGAATCAGTTCCGAGTCGAGCCAAAGGATACACGAGTGGCCGCAGGAGAAACGGCCTTGTTGGAGTGTGGTGCCCCGAAAGGTACGCCCGAACCAACGATCCGATGGATGAAGGATGACAGCTGGATGGATGACCATCCACGGTCCGCGAAGGAAATCAGCCGGATACGGATCGTGGACGGTGGAAATCTTCTCATCAGTGACGTACGGTCGACCGATGGTGGACGCTACAAATGTGTGGCGTTGAACGTGGTCGGTTCGCGCGAAAGTTCCGTCGCACGACTCACGGTGCAAGGTAAGTGGACATGATAATGAGCGCTGCAGTTTGAGTAAGATGTAACCATTTTTCTGTATATTGTGTTTGACGTGTACTATGTGTCTATGGGTTAACTGTATAATGGTCGTGCACTGCCGACCCTGGGAAGCTGGAACTAGAATTAGATAATTGACTATTCGACCATCCGTGGTAAGACGTTAAACGGGAGGAGAATCTACAGTTGTTATTCTATTTTTTAACGTCCTTTTGCAACTGATTGTCAGATAGAGATAGAAGATTTTTGTTGATCGGGTTGTACAATCAGCGTTTGACCAGATATATCAATATTAATACTTTTTAAATCCTTGGATAACGGACACAGTTTTGGATACCGTCTAAGATTCAATAATCTGTCTGTAAATTTGTTATTTGTTGAGTTAATTCCACCAGCAAGAAAGCTGCCAATAAATCAGGTTTAATGTCAACAATACATGCCACAATACCTTTGGTTAGCTGATGGAAAACAGTATTCGTAGCCTAGCTATAGATGATCCTCTCGAGAACCACGCTTTGTAATTACATATTTCTGGGACAATCTGGGACCGCTTCTATTCTCGCTTATGTGAATGATGTGACAATTCTTTTGTCCAAATATGATGTTTTGGTGTACGCTGATGACGTGAAACTATACGCAACAGTGAAAGATGCACATGACTGCCGACGACTGCAACAAGCTTTGGATATCTTTCGTTCGTGGTGTATTCGAAATGTCCTGTCCCTGTGTGTTGATAAATGTCGCTTAATTTCGTTCGCTACATAACGTAATTTTTAACTATAAAATTGACAACCACACACTGGAACGCACCAGTTGCATTCGACACCTGGGAATCCTGCTAGATAGCCGTCTTAGCTTTAGGCCTCAAATCGAGTCGGTGATCACAAGAGCAAACCAAATATTAGGCCTTATAATATTATTAGCAATATTGCAAAAGAATTTCATGGCCCTTTGACGATAATAGCTCTGTATTGCTCCCTGGTGAGATCTGTTCTTGAATACGCTAGTATAGTCTGGAGTCCTTCCGCTGAAATAAGGTCGGCGCGTATAGAAGCAATCCAACGCAAACTCACGCGATTTGCAATAAGGCTACTGCCTTGGAGGGACGGGGACACACATCCATCGTATGAAGCTAGGTGTTTATTGTTAGGCATCCAACCATTATTTGTTCGTCGAAGAATTGCTCAATGTCTTTTTGTAGCCGGCCTTCTTGACAACTCGATCGACGCTCCTAATGTTTTAAGTTTGTTATTACTTTCGGCACCGGCAAGAAATCTTAGACCACGACAACTGCTACATGTTTTGCGTTATAGAACTAACTTCATTCAAAGCGATCCTATTAATGTTATGTGTGTGGCATTTAATGATGTGTCAGAAATATTCGATTTTAATGTTTCCAAGTCTGCGTTTCGTGAACGTCTGCGTATTTTTAGAAACTAAGATAATTTTAAGGAATTCATGTAGACTGTTGTCCGATGAATAACGTGAATAAATAAATAACTAAATATTTAATCTATGACGCATTCTGTAGCTTTGAAGCCATAGAGTTTTTCAGGTCTGTAGCTGTTCCTTCGTATAAATTGTATCAGCTAAGATCGGTGGTGAAGTACTGTTAAGAAGTTCATTTTTCCTAGTGGTGTTCTCTTCGTTTTGTTTTTCTAGTACTTCATAAAATCTTGCTTTTTCGGTGAATTCATTTATAACGCCTTACAGGCTTCAATAAAAGTTATGAACTTCATGAAGTATCATATCATTGTGATTGGAACTGCTCAGTTAAAAAACTAACAAAATACTAAACCCATCACGAGAGGACTGATAATTGAGTTTTCTAAACTTAAATCGGCAGCAGTTTGATGATTCAAAGACTCTTTAAATTAAAAACCAACTATTTCGACAGCAAGCAGGGTGACCTTGTCTCCTGAGACTATATCTCTGAGCGACTATTTGTTATTAGTCTTATCTTATTGCAAGACACTTGGAATTTCTTAATGATATAGACATGATATAGATGACTTGCCTTACTTCTCGTATGATCTGTGTAGCAATTGCTTCGCGCAATAATGTTTATTTAATGGTGTTTTAATTCCAAGATCGTAGAAAATCCTTTAATCTACTCCGTACCGTACCAGGAGCGTTCTAGCGCACAGTATATTGAAAAAATGTCCATGTAATGAATTAAATTATGTTAGTGAACGCAGATGCTAGTTAGCTAAACGTTGCGCAAAAGGGATTGTTTGCAATGGTAAATACAGTACACATTTCCATTCGGTGTGTACAAGTCCGGTGGAGAAAAATTCTGATCAATGCTCTTCTTCTGTCTCTCTCTCTCTCTCCTAGCGTTCTGTAATCGAATTGTAAATTAGCAGCTGTCGATATCATCCTGTGAAGGAAAACACAACCGAACGCAGCAGTGCTGTTGGTTTGTTTTCCATTCGATTGGGTTTTATCCTGCTCATAAATTTTTATATTACTTTCCTTGCGTACGCCCACCGTTTCTTTGTTCCGAGTTGGGGCGTCACTTTCCCCAAAACACTCACGCTTAAGCGTTCGTCGATAGGGTGGAGGGTAAAGCATAGATTGGCAAGCCAGAAATTCACCCCTAAAATAAGCGGCAACACACCAAAGCAAAGACTTCTCCCCGATGCGCACCTTCTGTGAAGGAATCCATAAACTAATCAAACGAGTTTTCTGGGGAGCTGTGTGTGTCTAGAAGGTTTTCTAATGCTTCCTTAACGCCGCACATTGCTTATTGTGCCCTGTGCTCCTTGTGCAGGGTTGTGGAGAATTTCTCGTTTCTTGGGATTTATTCTTTTGCCATTGCCGGTTCCGGTCACGCCTGCAGTGTTCCGCTTGATGTCAGTTGATTATTGCTGACTTCCGGGGTATTGGCAAACGAATGCATACTCATGCTGCTGCTGCTGCTGCTACTACTACTACTACCAGCCACCACAATGGCAGTGGCAACGGTGATTGAGAGTTTGTTGGATTGTTTCGTTTTTCATCATGATTGTTGAGGGAGCTAGTCCTTTTTTTTTGTGTTACAAAGGAAACGGAAATTCCTTAATTCTGCCTTTCCCAAAACGTTCTAGGATCAGCCTTTTCCTCAAAACAATCTTAAAGCTGAACGCGGTACCGTTGCAGGAAGGTACGGAATCAGCAAGCGCCACTCACACTGCTTCTCTTTAGCATACTGAAACGATCGACCGCAAAAAAATGGCCATTCGTTGGTGAGAAAATTGGAATATTGTGCCTAGTCATAAATCAATTCAACGTTTTAGTCCGATTCATTCTAATGATAGCACCATCGCCAGGGTGTTGAAAATTGCTTCCTCCTAAGGGTATTCTGGCATGGTCATGGTGTGTTGTATATCACGGCAAAACGAACTAGAACCGTACCGGAAAGCGGCCAACGTGCCTAGGCTATTTAGGCGTAACATAGCCAACAAAAAAAACGCTGGAAAAGATGTTGAATAGTGCAAAAAGGATCCTGTTTTGCTGACAAATGTGAGGTCCTCGCATGTTCTGCTTTCGTCTATTATATGTACGCTTTGAGATGGATAGATTGTTTATTATGCCAAAGGTGAACCGATTCCAGAATGTGTGAATTTATGGTTGAGATTATAGACAAAAAAGGATCGACCAACATGATTCCTCAACGTTTTTTTTTTCTAGGTTACGTATTGTGTTTAAGAAGGTTCCTTGTTTTATATGCTTACTAATGGTTTATTTGTTTCCTGAAAGGTTATTTTACTGGTCATATTATACGGTACAGCTTAATGATGATAAATATTAGTTTTTATTGTACATTAGGTACAAAACTCATTTGATCGATACTTCTATTTCATTTGTTAATAATTTCCCTGTTCCCTTATGTCAACCCCATGCTTCGCACGAATTATCTTCAATTACACTAAAACTGTTTCAGTGATTTATATCGTAAATCAATAATTCAATGTCTTGCAGTTATTATTTATTCTGCATCCTTGCGTTCCTGCGCACTGTGAATGAACTACTCGCTGTGCAACTATGGTAAGCAAACTGGAAGAGCGCTCGGTGGCAGCAAAAGCCCAACCACACCATCAGCAAATGATTAATGATAGTACCACAACACCGTGTGGCAGGTGTTTAAGTACGTGAAATATGATGCGGAATTGTAGTTCGACGCTAACAAAGAAATGTGGATACGGTTTTACTATTCTTAATTTTACGTAGGAAATAGTTCGTTTCTATAACTATTGTTACATTACATTATGTGCTACACTTACAGTTGACGATGAGCTGAGCCTTGGCACTGATTTGACCGATCGTGTTGTGGGCCTCGCAGATGTACATGCCCTGATCGGTGGGTACCACGCTTCTGATAACCAGGCTACGGTCTTCCTCTAGAATTTCTGCTCTACCCACGGGTATGTGACCATTTTCTTTGCTCCACAGGATTTGGGGCTGTGGATCACCGTCCACTGCGCACAGGAACTGTACCCGTTGTCCAACGAGAGCGGTCGTATCCATTGGCTCCAGCCTGAAGTGTGGTTTCACTGTAAAAGTTATGAATAAAGAAAAAATCGTGTTATGTGCCATATTAGTTCTCGATTAGAAACATCGAGAAGTACAAAAAATAGTAATCAATAATTCAATGTCTTGCAGTTATTATTTATTCTGCATCCTTGCGTTCCCGTTCGACCGGTCGACAACCGGAGTCTTGAAGCCGTTGTGATGAACATGGTGAAAGATAAATTCCTTTTTCAGTATGCTATGTCCGGAGGGTAACCTGGTCCTTTCGTGTGTACTGCTCGGCCATGGTTCAATGGTTGCCGTTGTCCCCAGGAGCTTTCGTGCTTTCTTCACAAATTCTTACGCTTGTCGAACTCTTCCCGGGGACCGTGAACCGGCAGCAACAACAGCACCAGTTGAACTCTGTTGCAAACATATCTCAACAGGCAACAGTGGCGGCGACCCTCGGCCGTAGCTTGCCAGTTTGGTTGACTGTTGCGTTTTCGTTAACGTCACCGCCTCCGGGACACACAGAGAGATAGGCCAAGATCGGTGCAAAAAAAATCATCTTCCAACCCTTTTTGTACGTTTTATTTTTGATTGATTGATATCGGTAAATCTGCGCAGAAGGCGTAATTTGATAGTTGTTTCTACACGGGCGTCCCTTAAAGACAACGCGCTGTACGGACGCGGCGTGACTGTGATCATCGCTATTCGGTCATCAAAAACCCGCCTGACGATATATCGTTGGCTGCCGTTAATTTTCGTTACTTGTGCCCTGAAGGGCTGGGCCCGATGCATCCGTCAAAGGAAACGAAAATGGAGTTAAATACCGTTGCGAAAAAGGTTTCGGTTTTCGTGTTTGCTGTTGCGGTATGAAACAGAGGATATTATCATGAAATGTGCTTTTTTTCTGAGAATCAACATACATTATCATGGGAATGGGCGTTGCTAAGTTTTACGCCTTTTAATGATTGATTAGTTATTTTTTATGTTTATCTCACTTGGAACCCTTGCGGACAGAACTAAAGCAGCGTAAAATTTGATATTTTTCGAGCTTGCAGCTAATAGATTTTATCTACATCAGCTGATAAAAATTACAACATATTATTTTAACGCAAAAGATTACTATTTTTTGTACTTCTCGATGTTTCTAATCGAGAACTAATATGGCACATAACACGATTTTTTCTTTATTCATAACTTTTACAGTGAAACCACACTTCAGGCTGGAGCCAATGGATACGACCGCTCTCGTTGGACAACGGGTACAGTTCCTGTGCGCAGTGGACGGTGATCCACAGCCCCAAATCCTGTGGAGCAAAGAAAATGGTCACATACCCGTGGGTAGAGCAGAAATTCTAGAGGAAGACCGTAGCCTGGTTATCAGAAGCGTGGTACCCACCGATCAGGGCATGTACATCTGCGAGGCCCACAACACGATCGGTCAAATCAGTGCCAAGGCTCAGCTCATCGTCAACTGTAAGTGTAGCACATAATGTAATGTAACAATAGTTATAGAAACGAACTATTTCCTACGTAAAATTAAGAATAGTAAAACCGTATCCACATTTCTTTGTTAGCGTCGAACTACAATTCCGCATCATATTTCACGTACTTAAACACCTGCCACACGGTGTTGTGGTACTATCATTAATCATTTGCTGATGGTGTGGTTGGGCTTTTGCTGCCACCGAGCGCTCTTCCAGTTTGCTTACCATAGTTGCACAGCGAGTAGTTCATTCACAGTGCGCAGGAAGTGAATTTTATCCAGCTCCAAACGCTTCTCCTAATGGCATCAACGAAAGTCCCGATAAGAATTAACGTCAAAGATTTACGACCTCGCATATCCTTTACTTTTGCTTCATAAGGGCTAAACTACCCACGTTACGAGCGTTTCGTAGTTTAGTAGCTTTCATTGTATGTGCATGGGTAAAGTAATTTTTTGCACTTCATGCCGTGTAATATATACGTTTTAAAGTATCTCTAGGGTGTGTGTGTGTGTATCATCGGTTCTAAACGATACTGCCGTCGGAAGCCAGGACGGATTTGCTATCGTCCAGCCATGTGGAACTCGGGGTTTATCAAATGTGTTTCTACCATTCAGGAACGTTGAAGCTTTTGTTAAATTTATGGCCTCATTCCACGGATTGTTTACATTGTTTTAGTTAGATTTTTTTTTCCGAAAGTTTCTCTCTCTTTAGTTCATGAAATGTACCAATTTTCCAATGACTAGTGTACTATGGTAGACTTTTCTAAATTTAACCGATATTTAGGAATGTAAGAATGCGGGATTAGCTTCCGTTTTTGATGTGATATTTCATCTGAGACCCATTTCTTTCTATCTGTCCCATTTCAGCTCCACCAACATTCCTGATTAAGCCTCAGGACCAGAAGACGGCCCTGAACGGGGTGGCATCATTCAAGTGCACCGCCTCCGGCAATCCCCAACCATCCGTGTTCTGGACGAAGGAAGGCTCACAGACGCTCATGTTTCCCAACAACACGTACGACAATATGCAGGTCTCGGTACAGGGAACGCTTCAGATTCGCGGCGTACAGAAGGACGACGATGGCTACTACATCTGTTCGGCGCTGAGTGTCGCCGGTTCCACTACCAGCAGAGCGTACTTACAGGTACGCGCCGACACAAACAACATTTCGATAACACAACAGCTCAATTCATATTCCTTACTGTCTGTTATCGCTCAATCGCGTGTGCTTTCGTTCGCAGGTTCTAACATCGCAGGACAGCAATCCACCCCCGATACTGCAGATCGTACCGGCTAATCAAACACTGCCCCGCGGCACTGTTGCCACGCTACCATGTCGTGCCAGCGGTAATCCGACGCCCATGATACGCTGGATGAAAAATGCGACCGATATCAACCTTTCCGGCGGTAACGGGCGCTTTTCAATCATCCAGGGTGGCACGCTAAGAATTGATGGTAAGCATAAGCCCCTTACGTTCGCTCCCTACCTTCGTCCACGATCCGTCCCTGATCCGTCCTGTCGGGCGAACAGATTGTCGACCGGCACGAACCGGGCTGTGTGTGCTGCGTTGAAAGGAGCCCTTTCTTTCGCGTTCACGGGAATCGTTGGGTGACGAACCGAGAAATATAGTAATTGAAATACAAAACAAAAAGGTTGAGATGGCGCTTGAAGCTTTGCGTCGTCGTATTTGGTGAGCTGTAAACAGTCATGCTTGCATGTTGATTTATACTAACTTTCGAGCGATACTGCTGTTGGTTTAGCATATTACCACAAACTTCCTGGCAGTCGTCGTTCGTACGACGGTCACCAAACGGTTGAAGCATTTCGCAAAATTCTGGTCGCGTTTTGATGTGAGGAATGGTCCTTAATCTTTGTTTACAATGCTAAGCTGAACGTAAAAATAATTTTCAAAGTGCGTGAGAACGATGGATTATGCAAGCCTTCCCATAGCGTGTCCGGTTCGTATTTTCAACGAACAAAGAATAGCAAATGCTTTTGGGGAGTTGTACATGCAACATTGTTTAATTGTGCAGTTGTGAAACGTGGCAATAATTGGTTTATTTTCAACAGTGAAAGCCTACGTCAAAAGGCATGCAATTGTCCTGAACAACGTTGCTAATGTTGGGCGATTAGTTTTGCCGTTTACCTTACGATGGGTTAAATTTCTCCGTAATTTGGTTGAAACTAACTAATATATGCTACTGTTACAAATAACAAAATGTTTCGTGAACGCTTCTCCAACGAGATAAACAGAAGCAATGCTTCGCACAACGGGAAGATGCTGCGAACAAGAGCAACAAAGATGCAGGACCTTTTTAAAGGATCTTTTCTACTATCTCCGCTGTCAGTGGAATAAAAGTCTAACGTCTTGATAACAGGGGATTTAATTGTCAGGCTGCTGGCAACATGAATAGCGGCAAAAATAAAACGAATATCTCTTCGGACAGTTCCGGGAGAAAAGCAGCTTCAACCACGAAGTACGCAATGTTCACCAGCGGGAGCAAAACGATGGTGACGATAAAGAAGAAGATGACTTGACTTGGTGAAAAATATAATTACAGCTAACAATGCGGATTACTTCTAATGCGAGTTGAAAAATGGTGAAATGATAAGAGGGCAATACCCCCCCCCCCCCCAAGGCCGGGCCCCCCCCCAAAATGGGAGGAAAAACCACAACAGCAAATGAATCCTGCGAGGCACCCGCAGGGCATAGAATGGAAACGATCGTTCGTCTTTATCATTGGGGATTTCTTTTTAATACCTGTCTTTACCCCGCAAGCTTTCAGTTGCTGGCGCTACGAAACGGCGCTGGTTCGAGGTTTTGACAGAATGCTTCCGGGTTGCATCAACACAGAGACGATAGAGCGTGTGGTTTCTTTTTTCTGCTGTCTTTCGTGTCGGTCTAGGAGACGTTTCTAGGAACATTTGAAAGATATCTCTTGGCCAGAGCACAGTGCATTTTCCACCCTGTTACACTTGGGTGGAAGCATCTTATAAATGTGGAGAATACTAAACTAAAAAATTAATTTATTGCTCCTCTGTGACTCGAAGCGAAAAGGTAATTAATCCCGTTTTTCATTTCTTTAATTATGTGGGGTGCAACATCATGAAGGAGTACTTTATAAGTTTTCTTCTAACTGAAATAGAATGAAAATAAAGGTTTCTAATAGACACTCGTGTTTTTATAAGACACAGAAACAGAGATTAAAATATCTTTGATGAAGATTGGTCAGCATTTTTCTAGTATTTGTACTTGTTGTTCTAGTCCTTTAGGGTTTATTCTAAACGAAAGCAGAAGTATTATGAGCGATAATGCACAAGAGTCCTTTGGGTGTTTCTTGGAGCATACTGCTAGCTATTCGATTAAGCATGGACTCTTGTTCCTTTTAAAGATTGACTTCTTTTATTAAGTCATGTCAAACCTCTTTTATTAAGTCATGTCATTTAACGAATAGAAACTTACAGACGTTTTTTATTAACAAATAGTGTAAGTCCTTTTAAACATAAATTCTTTATGTCGAACCTATTGCCAACAAACTCTCAATAAATACGGAAAATCTTAGCAGATGGAACAACAAAACCCGGCACCCTTTTTCTGAGAAATCTTTCCAGGTCATTTCAATCCTGGAACAAAATCTCGATTGTCGTGGAGAGATTGGTGTATGTGCTTTGGCGCATCAAATAGTATTCATAAATAAGGCAAACGATTGTCGGCTGTCGCTTGGTGTGCAGTTGCCGGGCTGGATAGTTCCGCTAGTCACAGCGCAATAACCAATGTGTGCGCTTGATTCGCTAGTTCCCAGCGGGGGTGTAAGTACATGATGCAGCTGTTGCGCTGCGCCAGTGCCAATACTTCCACTGCACCAGACAACTTACAGTTTATGTTTGCTCCGCTTGCATAAACAAGGCAAACGAACCACCGGTCGTAGAAAGTAACAGATCATCTTCGTCACACACATATACCGCTAGCGCACACAAGTCATAAGGGCACTTGGCACCGCATTCTCCGTATCTGTTGATCGGTGATATATCTGACATTTTCCCAAGCATCTGCAAAAAGTCCTCGGATCACAAGTAATCCACTAGCCGAGCGACGGATCGTTCACCGGGTTTTCCGTTCTGGACGACGGCAGAGTCGGCATTGTACCGTTTGTGTTTTGTTGCATATCGTTCGTTCCTAACCCCGGAACTGCTGCCGGTTTAATACACATTGCAGATTTGCGAAATGAGGACAGCGGCTGGTATCGATGTGTGGCGTATTCCGAGAAAGGTGAAACCTCGTGGAGCGCATATTTAACGGTAAGTTCCTTCTGTGCTTTATTTACGAAAAGCGTAGGTGCATAACTTCTGGAGATATGTAACTCTTGTGTTTTGTTTTGTGAGATTTCTAGCCAACGATAGTTCGATAACTAACCCACTTTTTCTTCGTTTAATGCTTCCCACTATGTATATTATCTTGCGCAGGTTGAAAGTAACCTTTCCTCAATGCAGCATCGGTCACACAATGCCGATCTGCTTCCCTCGGCACCGGGAATACCGAAAGCAGTGAACATAACTAACAGCAATATCACACTGACCTGGACCCGAGGTCAGGATGAATTGCAAATGAACTCGGTAACTGGTGGATATACGATCGAGTACTACAGTCCCGAGGAAAAAGCGGGCTGGATCAAAGCTATGAGTCGCATACCAGGTTATACTGCTACGGTAAGTTTAGGATGTTAGGTAGGAAAAGGAAAAGAATTGAAGTTATAACACACACTTTTTTCCATGCTTGTTTGCATCTTCTTCTCAGATAACAAATCTGTCACCTTCCACTTCGTACATGTTCATCATTCGTGCCGAGAACGCCTATGGCTATTCGGCACCATCACCAACATCGAACATTCTTCGTACGCTATCGGCGAATGATATAGTTACGATGCCAGAAGAAATAGAGACGGCTCGGCTGGTGCTCAGCGGACAGGTTAGTACTTTTTCGGAAAACAATAACTTTGGAAATTTTGGAATTCCAAATGTAATTTGATGTCAATATTATGTCCCATCAGATCTTGGAGTTGGTTGACGCGGTAGCAATCAACTCGACGACCATTCGGCTCGAATGGCAACTGCACATCAGCAATACGGAAGAATACGTCGAAGGTTTGTACGTACGCTACCGCAACCTTTCGGCAATCGATACGCAAAGTTACAGCATGCTCACCATACCGATGAATCCCTCCGAGACGTATGTCATAACGGGGCTGGAAAAGTTCACTCGTTACGAGTTTTTCCTGACGCCATACTTCAAGACGGTCGAAGGACAACCGACCAGCTCGAAGGTGGTACAAACGCTGGAGGATTTCCCTACGGGTGCTCCAATGAATGTGCAGACCGGAATGGTGAACTTAACGGCCGGGCTGGTAAATTGGTTACCACCGCCGGAAAATACACTAAACGGTGTGCTGCTCGGATATAAGGTGCAGCTACGGGCAAGCAATTCGTCGAAAGTTCTAGCACAGATCACTCTCAACGGTCCTACAACGTTCGTCGTTCTGCACCGACTCACCACCGGCATGACGTACACGGTGCGTGTCGTTGCGTATAATCGAGTTGGAGCAGGCCCATTCTCCAAGCCTGCCTATCTCATTATGGATCCTGCACACGTTATAGCACCTCCAAAGGCTCACAACTCTTTGAGCGACATTGAGGGTTACCGACAGCAGGGACTGCTGCATGAAACCTGGTTTATGGTGCTGATGATCGTGATTTTGTTGTCGGTTTTAACGGGTGGATGTGTCGCAGGGGTACTCTTTTTCCGGAACCGAGCGAAGGTGAGCAAAGAAATGTTGAGCGCTTCGATCACTGGCAACACAAGCATAGACCCTAGCCGTAGACCAATGATGGTTTCCCGACGCGATGGTCTATGGATTGATCGTGGCCGGCGATCGATTGACACGGACAAGGATTCGGGGTTGAGCGAAGCCAAGTTGCTGGAGAGCTCACAAAACACTGCCAACTATGCGGACGTTAGTACGGATTACGCTGAGGTGGATCCAAGAAGTATAACGTCGTTCTATAATAGTCGCAAGGTAAGATGTTTGGACATTTCAATTTTAAATGACTCAATAGTTGTATCATGGATGGTTCATTTTTGTTTCTACAGTCTCCCGACAATCCATCGCCGTACGCAACAACTGTTTTAGTAAATGGAAACTCGAACGAAAATGGAAAAATATGCTATCCAGGTCTAGATGGGTATATTTCAGGTGCATCAACCAATCGTTCAGACCCAGCAACATATCTGGCGGGGCATCCGAAAGCCTTCACTCCGGTGCCATATAATCAAGGTAAAATTACAGTTTCCAAAATTGATGGTGAAGTTAAAACTAAGTAAAAATACTAACATGTCTACACGTACAATATACCCGGAACGTTTGTTTGAAACTAATCAAAAACACCCCGACATTCTCCAGCTCCTGCCAACTGGATTGATTTCCTTCCTCCTCCACCGGAGCATCCGCCCCCGATACCACAAGCTTTAGACCACCATATACATCTAAATCATGTGTATCCCTCGGAACTGATCGGTGGTGGTGGGGGTGGTCTTCCACCGACCACTACTGCCATCGGTTCTCAGGGATCATCCGTACGTTGTGGATCGGCGCAATCCGGTAGCTATAAGTAAGTAGAACATTGTGTGAAGAATGCGTTCGCTTGCTCCAACCGGAACACGGTGACTGGTTTCGAAATGCCAATTACTAATACAACTCTTTCCTTACTCCGTGTGTGCCGTGTTGTTTTGCTTTCCCGGGGGTTGTTTCTACTAACATCATCGATTAACGACACACGCTTGAACTGAACATCGAAAAGTGGTGGAAGTGCTCAACATTCATATCAATATGTAGATCCATCCCTGCTAGGACGAGGATCATCTAGGAGCAGTTCGAACGAATGCACGATGCGTAACGTTCCACCGCTTCCACTGCCAGCCCAGCAGCAAACGCACTTCCTGCCGTACATGAATGGTACGCCCGGTTCCACGGAGCAATCGCCCTACTTCAACGACGAAGTGTACAACAGTCCTGTGAAGAACGGTGACGTCAACTATCATCCGTATCGGATGCCTAACTCATCGTCGGCATCTTCCATATCATGCTGTCAGTCAAATCATTCCCGAAGCAGCCATTCGGCTGGTTCGAAAAATCACGACTTTCTAGACCAACAGCAGCAACATCATCATCTGCAGCATCAGCAGCATCAGCAGCAACAGCTGCACAACAATATGATGCTTCAAGGACCGCATCATATAAACAAGTAAGTTGAGCTGAGTTGCTTTACACTAATTATTGAGTGTGTGATGTTAATACAAGCAGAATTGTTTTTAAAGGAAGATTTTAAGTTCGCTAGACAGTTTGTCTTCAACAAATTTATCATTTCCCTTCCAGACTTAACGGCATAGGCAGCTACGATGGACTTACCCCATCAAAGGTGGTGTCTTTCAACGATCAGTATCAGATGTTAGACGAAAGCAGCACTAATGGTGAAGTTGGTGGCAGAACTGAGCACGAAAATTGCACCTACTTTACCAACTATTCCGATGCTTCCGGTGCGAGCAGTAGCAGCGGTAGCGGTGGCTTCCGAATGCATCCGAAGTTTGTGAAAACCGTGCACGTAAATATTGAAAATGCCATCAATGGTAACTACCACCATCACCAGCAGCAACTGCACCGAGATCAAACAGCTATGCAGCAGTCTCCCATCATCACCAATGGCCATCACAATCACAGCCACCAGCAGCAACAGCAGCAGCATCATCCTTACGTGTACAATCAACAGCATCAG
>KZ062797.1:47607-58607 GCA_002091835.1 Anopheles maculatus
ACAGCAGGAACCGATCAGCGAACACGAAGAGACTGAAACCGACAAAATGCTGACCGGCGGTGGCAGTAGCTTCAGCGAAAACGATGACCATACGGTTAGCAACGGTGGCTCGGGACCGGATTCCGACACACACGACGAGGTGACGAAGAAGCTTTTCAACGGGCGTGACGACACTGCTGCATCCATCTGTCCGGTGTATGAAGAACCGTCAGTGCATCAGTCCTCATAAATAGTCAGCTATGCTGGTGTCCGCTGGTAACCTCCATAGGCCTACGTAAGTAGACATGCGCTTAAACCAACCTGTACATTTGTTACGCACAACACTATAACTGTGAGAGCGGGCTTGAGTTTCTTAGTGTTCTTAATACTCAAAACACAAAACCATGATTTCTCTGATGAAAGGATCGAACCGGAAATAGATATCAACTGCCTATAGTGAACAGGAATTGGGAAGAGAAATGAAAAGTGAATAGACAAAAATAAAATGGTCATAAGTCAATGAATCGCCCATAGGGTGACACACGATTGAACCGTTTGATACCAAAACATAGGCAGTCCCTAGGAAAGTAATAATTTATTTAAGTGACGTTTGATACTGCTGTTCTCGCTGTCGAGATACGCGTCGAGAGAGGTAACGCCATTTGAAAACTAATTTTCCTCTTCAATATCCAGTTTGATTTTGTCCGCTTTTAAACAAGTGTGATGATTCAGTTTAATTATTTTGCTTTTCTATCTCTGTCTTCGTCATGTTTTACTTAATCGCCGTACATCAATTCATCTTACTTAAAATTGAATCTTTGCAAAGTCCTAAAAAGAGAACGATTCTAACGTGTGGACATGATTAATTTCACCTTCTTCCTGCTGTCTGTCTATGGTAACGTACACGGGCATGTGGTGTCGGTCGGGTCTTCTTTACCGTCTGGAGTAGAGCAAAACTTAATATGACAACACACTTCCGTTGCGTGTTGTTACCCGTCGCCCAAGTGGGCGAAAGTGTTATCCCCGGGTCGATGACAAGCGCACCACGGCTTCTAGTTGGTTCATAATTTATATTTAGCGAGTGAGCTGCCGTGAGTATCGAGCGAACGACATGGACCATAGCTTACGGTCGGCACTGCAGTGTGCTGTACTTAGCTGTACCAGTGCGCATCCGCCCGAAACACAGTGAGCACACGCGGGATCATGTCAAAAATGTTTAGTATCGCCCAATCCAGGCAACTGTTGCCGAGAAACCGGGCAAAAGGAAGGATTACGTGCGGGAGCGTTTGGTGTCTGAAATATTGTTCAATAATGAAGATGAGCGTGTGTGTGTGTGTGTGTGTGTATGTGTCTGGCTAGCTCCGATGGTCGGTTTATGTCTGCTGCACTTCATCTGGTGGTGCTAAGTCATGACATGGTATACGCGATGCAGTGTGGAATTTAGAATGCATCGCAAAATTCCATCGAACATGATTCGCCAATTTGTCTGGCGTGTGTAAATTTGGTGCGCTTCTGGAGTCTTTCAGTTGTTGTCTCGTCTGAAATGAGATGGTGTTTGATGGGGGGAAGGAATTAGCGGTATGGATTATTATATGCTTTACTGAGAGTCTGCAGAACGCCAGATATTCTGTGTTTTGTTGAACATGGTCCTCGTCTATTTTGAATTTTTTAAACACTTCTTTTAAATTTTCATTTATAGTTTACAATCAGCGTGAACTCGTAATATAGTAAAGATATAAAAAAAATAGGACAAAACACAAGTTCTTTTTGGGGAAATTGGCAACAATAGCTCATACCTCAGCTTTTTCCACAATCTTCCTTTTGTTGTATTTGGGTGTGTACCATTTTCGGTAACCATTGTTTCAACACCCAGAAAGCATTACTGTTTCCTACCCGAGGGCTGATGGTTGGTTATACATCATCCTGTCGGACGTATTCTTACCGCAGATGGAAAGAATGAAAGCTTACTTTAATTTCCGCCAGGATTCTCGAGACGAACGTAGTGATGTACCGCCCGGATAATTGTTCTTTCTGTGTGTTGGCATAGCCGTTGAAGATGTTTATTGTTATTGGTATCATAAAAATGGTCTTAATGTTCATCATAATTGTCGCCATTAGCGTTTCCTCATGAGGTGGAAATTTTGGACAGAAATAAGCAGAAAAGGTACAAAAGAAATTCTTCATGTGTGTATGAAGTTTGGTGAAATATAAATCGTGTTCTTTTACGCCGATACAGCATTGTTCTTATACTCTTCTTATAAATTCGTATTCTTTTCCACACAATTATTATCAACTTTTATAGCAGTAATTAAAAATCACAGCGAGGAAGAAAATTAGTTTTCAATGATGTTGACAACTTTTCAACGGGCTGTTTGATCGTGTCACGTAACGGAGCAATATCAATTAATCATAATCAAAATTTAATTAATTCGCAGCGAACAGTAGCAAATGAAACCTTCATTTGCTGATCACGACTTGTATTGCACCAGCAGGTTTTTTGCAAACTCAGTACAGACAACACGCAAACTAGTGAAACAATATGGAAAGCAAGATAGTGAATGACCGTACCAAAAGGCAATGATAACAGTTTTTTAATCAACTTTGGGACTCTAACGTTCAGTTGATTATTAAAAACTGGTACCAGTGAGCAATACCGGTTGGAAGTGAGTATTCGATCCTATTAAATCTACGTTTATTCGACGGTGGGCAATCAAATTATGATGTGTGAGTGTGTGTTGTATTTGTACCTGTGATATTATTTAATGTGATAAGCAAATATTCAGAATCGGTAGCAAGTTTCATGAGGTTTATCGTTCATTTTTCACATCAGTAGACTTTATTTTCTTTTGGCATTGCCACTTATTCTGACAGGAAAGATAATCATCATCTTTCTTTCAATACTAACAGCTGCTACTATATAAAGTTCTCTTTTAGTGTATACCTATCCGACGATTTTGCTAGCTTCTAAGACGCGACGAAATGTACAGGACAAAAACTCTATACTGTAAGCTAATTGAAATGAAATCAATATACCGCCATAAACACAATAATCACGAAATGCTCCGCAGAGTAGTAAACTATAGCAATATTTTTCGCTCATAAGTAGAAGGCAATGCGAAAAGGAATTTGGGGGTCATCAACAGACGGAAAAAGGTAGTAAAGCTGGGGGATGCGACACGTATGTTATTTTGAATGAGTTCCATTATCGCATCAGGTATATCAGGCGCACAAAGCAAATCAAGTTAAGAGAAAGCGATGATGCAGAATGCGTTTTTTCCTTGAATAACAGAATTCCTACATCATTATTCAAAGTGAATCCTGGCTGGTTGTTGCGCTGCAGAGAAGTCTAAAGAATCTCACAGACTTTACACACCTATAAACTCTCTATAGCTAGCATATAAGACACGACGGCGATCGTAACACGCTTCGAAGCAATCTTATTACTAGTAACCAACATTGAATAATCCTGACTATTGACAGTAACGTCGCATCCACATCCCCACCTATTTCCTATCCTGCGTCAGAAAGCTTCATGTAGAAAAGCTAAGAAAAAAATGTCGCTTAAGAACATACTGTAGGATGAAGCGTAACAAAATCATAACATGCATACAAAATAGTAAAACCAATCAATACAAAACCAAAATCTACATACACACCCAGAGCTAACAATTTTTTGAAAACGAAATCCACACGAAAAGTGTAGCTTTTAAGCGAAACAATGAAACAGGAATACAAACGGCAGGACGTATTACTTTACGGCATGGTTTTTCTACCGTTTTTTCTACACATTTTGGCCCGCGTTTAGAGTGGAAACCGTGAACACAGGACAGAGGTGACAGGCTAAGTGGTTACTTACATGGGGAAGGAAAGAGTACAGGGTAGGGGGATAGTGGTAATGTGATTTCGACCTCAAATACACTCGTTTCGGATGCTCGAAATTAGTAATTTTGGAAGATAAAAAATCACGTAATAGTTGAAATACACAAATACGGAGAGGACAAACGTTCTGAGGATTTGCTGGTTATTGGTGTGGCATTCATTGATGCGAGGTGTGCCGATTGGTTAAAGAGTAAAGAGGTGAGATTGTGACAAGTGTAGAGAAATGCAAAAGTTGTAAATAAACTATTAAAAATATATATATGATCGTATGGCAATTTAAAAGATAGTAAGATTATTGAGAAAATTAAGTTTGATTAAATGTATTTTTGTTTCGTTTTTAAGGGTATCTGTTAGGTTCAACATTAAACGTTGAACTTTAAAAACAATTGTTGAATTGTTGTACTAACATGTAATGTCATTTTTACACTAATAGAATAGTATCACGATAGTTTGATTACAGAGTTCCCAATAGACATTTTTGTAAGGCTTTGACTAATATTTTTGTTCAATTGTAGTTTAATATTTGGCTTAATTGAAAGCCCGTGAAAGATAATGCGAAATCAGTGTTAATATCACTGAGGTATAAAAAACACGCACCAAAATGACGATTTTTACGAACTGTACAATGATCTCAATATTGTACATTGGCATTAGATTCACCAAGAACAGATAAGATGTTTTTGACACATCGTGAGAATGGTACCTTGTGACCTAGCTTGTACAATAATGTTATGTAGTTGATATGGATGCCTAACTGACATTAACTGTGGCCAATATTAAAGTGTTAAATGGTCATTTCTATTATGTTATCTAATCACTTATCATTTACATCTTTTTGAATGTTCTTAAAATATGAATTTATCCAACAAACAATCGATTTTAGACGAAATATTATAATTGTATAAAGTTTCGTTTCATTTAGGTTAATGCTTTTTTCAATCTTTCTGTATCTCAGTTAAGCTCATGTTTAGTAAATTCAGTGAGAGGTTTATATTGCAACTGAAATTCCAGCACTATTTTTGTTGATTATTGGATGGAAGATTTTGCTGCACACTCACTTTCTCTTCCCTATCAATCTCATCTTAAGCTTCGTTATTTAGCACACTCGAGCTCCCCGAGACGGATTTATGATCGGGAACGTACCGAAACGTTCGCCTGCACGTTTCCGAAACAGACCCACTGTACGGTGGGAATTTAATCAAGAAAGTGCTCCCGGCTTACCAGACGCCAACCATTTGCAAGTCCTACGATTCATCTAGTTTTACGTCGGTGGCATGGTTCTAGTAGTAAGGTAAGACCTCTCTAATCACAAAACCATAATCAAATGAATGCTAACGTTCCATTATCGCATCAGGTATATCAGGCGCACAAAGCAAATCAAGTTAAGAGAAAGCGATGATGCAGAATGCGTTTTTTCCTTGAATAACAGAATTCCTACATCATTATTCAAAGTGAATCCTGGCTGGTTGTTGCGCTGCAGAGAAGTCTAAAGAATCTCACAGACTTTACACACCTATAAACTCTCTATAGCTAGCATATAAGACACGACGGCGATCGTAACACGCTTCGAAGCAATCTTATTACTAGTAACCAACATTGAATAATCCTGACTATTGACAGTAACGTCGCATCCACATCCCCACCTATTTCCTATCCTGCGTCAGAAAGCTTCATGTAGAAAAGCTAAGAAAAAAATGTCGCTTAAGAACATACTGTAGGATGAAGCGTAACAAAATCATAACATGCATACAAAATAGTAAAACCAATCAATACAAAACCAAAATCTACATACACACCCAGAGCTAACAATTTTTTGAAAACGAAATCCACACGAAAAGTGTAGCTTTTAAGCGAAACAATGAAACAGGAATACAAACGGCAGGACGTATTACTTTACGGCATGGTTTTTCTACCGTTTTTTCTACACATTTTGGCCCGCGTTTAGAGTGGAAACCGTGAACACAGGACAGAGGTGACAGGCTAAGTGGTTACTTACATGGGGAAGGAAAGAGTACAGGGTAGGGGGATAGTGGTAATGTGATTTCGACCTCAAATACACTCGTTTCGGATGCTCGAAATTAGTAATTTTGGAAGATAAAAAATCACGTAATAGTTGAAATACACAAATACGGAGAGGACAAACGTTCTGAGGATTTGCTGGTTATTGGTGTGGCATTGATGCGAGGTGTGCCGATTGGTTAAAGAGTAAAGAGGTGAGATTGTGACAAGTGTAGAGAAATGCAAAAGTTGTAAATAAACTATTAAAAATATATATATGATCGTATGGCAATTTAAAAGATAGTAAGATTATTGAGAAAATTAAGTTTGATTAAATGTATTTTTGTTTCGTTTTTAAGGGTATCTGTTAGGTTCAACATTAAACGTTGAACTTTAAAAACAATTGTTGAATTGTTGTACTAACATGTAATGTCATTTTTACACTAATAGAATAGTATCACGATAGTTTGATTACAGAGTTCCCAATAGACATTTTTGTAAGGCTTTGACTAATATTTTTGTTCAATTGTAGTTTAATATTTGGCTTAATTGAAAGCCCGTGAAAGATAATGCGAAATCAGTGTTAATATCACTGAGGTATAAAAAACACGCACCAAAATGACGATTTTTACGAACTGTACAATGATCTCAATATTGTACATTGGCATTAGATTCACCAAGAACAGATAAGATGTTTTTGACACATCGTGAGAATGGTACCTTGTGACCTAGCTTGTACAATAATGTTATGTAGTTGATATGGATGCCTAACTGACATTAACTGTGGCCAATATTAAAGTGTTAAATGGTCATTTCTATTATGTTATCTAATCACTTATCATTTACATCTTTTTGAATGTTCTTAAAATATGAATTTATCCAACAAACAATCGATTTTAGACGAAATATTATAATTGTATAAAGTTTCGTTTCATTTAGGTTAATGCTTTTTTCAATCTTTCTGTATCTCAGTTAAGCTCATGTTTAGTAAATTCAGTGAGAGGTTTATATTGCAACTGAAATTCCAGCACTATTTTTGTTGATTATTGGATGGAAGATTTTGCTGCACACTCACTTTCTCTTCCCTATCAATCTCATCTTAAGCTTCGTTATTTAGCACACTCGAGCTCCCCGAGACGGATTTATGATCGGGAACGTACCGAAACGTTCGCCTGCACGTTTCCGAAACAGACCCACTGTACGGTGGGAATTTAATCAAGAAAGTGCTCCCGGCTTACCAGACGCCAACCATTTGCAAGTCCTACGATTCATCTAGTTTTACGTCGGTGGCATGGTTCTAGTAGTAAGGTAAGACCTCTCTAATCACAAAACCATAATCAAATGAATGCTAACACTGACGTTTCGTTTTCCCACGTACGAGCGAAACCGAAGAAGATGGCGTGGAATTACTTCGGAAAACAGATTCCGGATTTTATTATAATGAAACACTAAATCCCTGATAAGAAACACCAGGTAGCTCCATCATGTGATGATTGTGCACAGTGCTGTGTACACCTAAATTCGAAGAATCAGTCGTACTTTTTGTGAATTTTTGGTAATATATTTGAGAATGACAAGGTGCAGGTAAGTTAAAATCAATGTTTAATCCTCATGCAGAGTAACCTTTTCCGAAACATTATCACAACCAGTACATCAGATCGGCCACATAAAATTGCACAACAAATATGCATTCGAGTTTCAAAAGTCCCTCAGCAGGGGTTCGGCAATCATGATCGAATCCCGGAGACCTTTATTGCATTCTGTAAATTTGAAAATCTTCTCAAGTCTTCTTTTGTCCGTACACCGTAGCATCTCGCATCAAGGGGTCTTTTTAATGCGTTTTATAATGTCAAAGAAATCTTCTTCTGTTGAGCTTCCGGCTCGCAATCGAACAAGCAAAAAAAGCCCAAGGTTTCCTATACACACTATGGCTGCTCTGCACCGGTATGATAAGATCTGCCGAGCCCGGAGAAATTGAAATAATGGAAATAAATGCCATCTCGCACATAACCACATCATTCTGCATTTGATGAAAGTTTGTACCTTAAGGGAAGGTTTTTGGATATTTATGCTTCGTAAGGGAGAACAAGTAGGCAAATGGGGTTTGCCGTTGCCGTTTTTCCATGCATGCTTCTAGTCGACCGTTCCTTTCGTGTGGTCGATGCAGATGTTGTACTGCTGCCGAATCTGAATCTGCAACCGAAACCAAACACCTCTCCACTCTTTGCACGGAAAAGCATCCCGACTTTGCCCTTTTACCATGCCGTTGCTTCCTCTCTTATAGATCAGTATCGGAACTCCATTCAGCCTGCCGTCTTTTGTGATAGTCAATTCAGCTATTCCGGAGGCTTTACCATCACTCTTCATTGGCATCAAGAGCTGTGGAGGGTTTGCTCACTTGCCAAAAGTTCGTCTTACGGTGGCGTTGCTTCGTTGCCTGTGAAGGTATGAAAATCTAGCCATGAATTATGACTTTGGTTCTTCTTTACCACCGATACACACCTGGTACAGATGGTCGGGAAAGTGGAAAAGGAAATTGGCGCTCCATCCATCAGCTTCTCAAAACGGGAGTGAGAACTGAATGGAGTTTGAAAACATTTTGCTCCGTGGCCGCCCTTCGTGAAGTCAGAAAAATGTGCGCTATATTCATCACTCGGCAAAAGTTGATCATAATTGACGCCATTTGCATGACAATTCAATGCATCTGTTGCTTCGAGGGAATTCCTCAGTTTTTAATGTATAAGAAATGTAAGTTTTTTTTGTGTTTTCCGATTTTGATAGCAGAGAACGCAAATTTGTGTTTGACCATACGAAAAAGAGTCATAATAATTACCGTAGAAGGCCATCCATATTCGTTAGAAGATGAGACAATTCTAAGGAATATCCTAAGCAATTAGCCTCATATCCCCTTGAACTAGTCAACTCACGGTTTAAAAATCATTTTTGGATTAAAATAGATGTGTAGAGCTACAATTTTATTGTGAATTATGGTATCCGATAAGCGATTAGGAGCAATTATTACCAGCAATAGTGTAAGGAATATGTTCCAAGTTTTTTTTGGGTAATAAGCTTTAATACTTAACTAACAGAGGAACACAAAATTAAATTGTAATATTAACTGATAAGAGGAAAAGTATCTTTTAGCGGTTTTATCGGGATTAGTGTCAACCAATATTTGATCTTTTTGATTCAAAATAGAACGGTTAGGGTTTGTGGAGAGGGTTTTTACCTGTGCTCTTCGGAGCATGTGCTCTACCCGTGATCCATTCGCCTTTGTTGATGGAAAATCGATGAACTCCTCTTTTTTTTGCTAGTTACGTAGTTGGTCTCTCCAATTCCTTGGCTTCGCGAATGTCATCAATATCATCGGGCGAACATCGGTAGAACTGCGGCGTACACCCGACTGAAACGAGAGGATCAATGCGACGAAGACAAAGTACCCGCTTGCCGGAGGCTCTGACCGTGATAGAGCACCACTCGGAAGCAGAGTATTAGTTGACGGCGACGATCTCGAGGTAGTAGAGGAGTTCTGCTACCTTGGCACGATCGTAACTTCGGACAACAACGTAAGCAGCGAAATCCGAAGGCGCATTGTTCAGGGAAATCGTGCCTACTACGGACTCCACAAACTCTGGCACGATCGTAACTTCGGACAACAACGTAAGCAGCGAAATCCGAAGGCGCATTGTTCAGGGAAATCGTGCCTACTACGGACTCCACAAACTCTCGAGATCCAGAAGACTCCAACAACGCACAAAATGCGCCAAATATCGCACACAAAGTTTGCTGCGCTTTTATTCACTGTAAGTTAGCTACTGGCGCGATGGCGCGCTATCTCTTCCCTATGCGTTACGTCGCAACGTTACAATATTACTCCTTAGCCCATTATCCGGCCAGCCCGGATGATCGCGATAAACCTATCATTCGGTGATCTGACAGCACCGTACTACTGTTGTTTACCAACATTCTGCCCCGAGTGAACCACGCGGTTCACTATTTTTCGTCGGTGCTGCTCTGCTGTTTACCTTTCTTCTGTTTTATCATCCTCCGGTGAGTATGTTTTCGCTAGGACATCTAATACGGCTATCTTCGTTGCAGGTCTTTCTAAAACTCCTCGCGCGGTTTGTGCTGAGGCACAACGCACTTGCCCATCTCTCGCTCGCACTACCTTTAACATTCGCCCCCTAGGCCAACAGCTCCTCGGAAGGTTACCGTCAGCAATCACCACCACGTCTCCTTCCCTGATTGGCTTCACGGGCTGGAACCACCTTGTGCGCCGCGTGATCGTCGGAAGGTACTCCGCCACCCACTTCTGCCAGAAGAGATCCGCGTACCGTTGAGAAGTTTTCCACGACCTTCTCAGGGCCGCAGCACTATCATCAAACTGCCCCGGTGGTTTGCTGCCGTTAGAACTTCCCAAGAGGAAATGATTTGGAGTCAGGGGTAGTGCTGTTTCGTCGTCTAGAGGGAGGTAAGTAAGAGGTCGTGAGTTAATTATCAATTCGATTTCAGTGAGTGTGGTTTGTAGTATTTCATCTGTCGGCAGTGTAACGCATAACGACCTCTTAGGTCATGCCTGCCATTTCTGGCTTACTAGACTTATTGTTACCGCATAGTTGGATAGTCAGTCCTCACTATGGGGGAACGGCCCAGATGAGACTTGAACCCCGGTCCTGCCGTGTGAAGACAGGCGCCGCGGTCGCATCTACCACTGGGCCGCCCCTTAGCGAGCTCTATAGAGCGAATCAACATGCCTACACTGCCGACAGATGAAATACTACAAACCACACTCACTGAAATCGAATTGATAATTAACTCACGACCTCTTACTTACCTCCCTCTAGACGACGAAACAGCACTACCCCTGACTCCAAATCATTTCCTCTTGGGAAGTTCTAACGGCAGCAAACCACCGGGGCAGTTTGATGATAGTGCTGCGGCCCTGAGAAGGTCGTGGAAAACTTCTCAACGGTACGCGGATCTCTTCTGGCAAAAGTGGGTGGCGGAGTACATTCCGGCGATCACGCCGGCGTTTTAGAAAGACCTGCAACGAAGATAGCCGTATTAGATGTCCTAGCGAAAACATACTTACAGTGAATAAAAGCGCAGCAAATTTTTAACCTGTTCAAACCCGAAAAGCTAAG
>KZ062797.1:66142-83518 GCA_002091835.1 Anopheles maculatus
CAAAAACACAACAAAAAAGCTTCGTACGAACAGCGTGTCCCACAAATGTTTCGAACGTTTCCGGATTTACTTTTTATCCATCACGCCGACGGTTGGCACGTGGTGCGAGGAGATTGTAATTCAGCAAAAGTTTTACCGGCAACATCGGGTGACATACGAGCGCAAACACACACACACACTCACACAGATATGCTCCATTTTTCCTCTCTGGCAGTTCGGGTGCAGATTATATTTGATTTTGTAGCAAATGCTGCACGGTGCGGCTCTGGTACGAGACCAAAAAGAAGAAAATGCGCTCTGCCAGTGGGACAATGCATTCTCTTGGGTGCTGGACTCCAAGTAGGCCATACCCATCGTACACGGGGCATGCTAATGTAAGCATGCAAAACACGGGTGTGATAGTCATGTATGCATGTTGATGTAACACATACAAACAAAAAGTAAGTTATGTTCACCCTCAGACCATCACCACTCACCCGAAACACCGGCTGCTACATCGGCTGATCATGTTTAAAACATTTTCGATAAAGCATGTTTCACCATTCATCTGCTCTGGATATGGGGTTTCGTTTCATTCGCTGGAACATCTCCCGCTGGGCTTTCGTTAATCGATTTTTACAAATTGATGCATTGTGCAAATAGGGATGCAAAAAAACGGCACTGCTGTAAATTTTGTTACATGTATTTATGGGCAATTATTACAAGATGTGCAGTTCCGAATACAGCTTGTGTAAATGAGACGGAAACATATTTGTAATTCATGCACTTTTGATGTGTCTCTTTTTGAATTATAAATATAAACAGGAATAGCTGATTAATATAAATATATAAAGAGCACAATATATTGAAGCATTATTGGCTTTCAACATTTGAGCAGATTATCCAACCAGATAAAAAAATTAAAAGGAATTGGAAAACCCTTAGGCAAAAAAGCATTTAATACAAAAAATGCATTGAATTCAACACAACAGTACAAAGACATGAGATTATTTTGTGAATAAATAAAAATATGCTGTGAAAAGAAGCATTGTTTCTAATTATTCAAAACAATTGAGTGAAACTACTATTTCAACAACAAATTAGAGACAAGCTATCTCACAATTGGACAATGGACAATGGAGGAGCCGCTACAACGATGAGCTCTATGAGCTGTACGGTGATCTTACCATCGTGCAGCGAATTAGGCTCGCCCGGCTCCGGTGGGCTGGTCATGTCATGAGAATGGCACCGGACGACCCAGCCCGTAAAGTCCTTTTTAGGTCGTCCACATGGACAGAGGAGGCGTGGTAGGCCCAAACTGAGATGGAGTGATGGCGTTGATGCGTCCGCCAGAACGGCCGGGATAATGGATTGGCAGACGACGGCGCTAGACCGTGAGCGGTATCGAGGATTGTTGCAGCAGGCCAAGACCGCGAAGCGGTTGTAGCGCCTGATAAGTAAGTAAGTAAGTGACTTAGCTTTACCCCTAGCTGGATAGTGAGTCCTGCCTAGCACTGTTCTCCGAAATCAACCTGTACATCCTAACGAGAACGCCTCGAAGATTACTCGATGTAGAACAACACCGTTTCAATTTTGGTTTCTCCGATCTGTTCCTTAAAATGTGTCGTCAGTATAATGTCGTAGGTTACGAACCTAACTTGATCTTGATGCATTGCATTTCTGAACTGTATCCGTTCCGTGAGTCCTTTGTACTAGCTGGGCAAATAAGAGATAGATTATGTTTAACAGTGGTAGCGGGAGTCTAAGAAGCCGTGTAGAATATATGCAGTTAATCTTACTATTTGGCTTTAATCTGTTCTTCAACCTATTGTTTGGAACTTTAGGTTCAGATACTCAAAAAATGATTTTATTAACAAAAAAACAAGCTACCTCAAGTAAAATTTCTCGTGACATCATGCAACATTTATACAACTAAAACATAACAAGGTGAAAAACCTATTGTTTTGGAACTTTTAGGTTCAGATACTCAAAAAATGTTTTATTAACAAAAAAAACAAGCTACCTCAAGTAAAATTTCTCGTGACATCATGCAACATTTATACAACTAAAACATAACAAGGTGAAATAATTAACCAACCCATCCACTAGGCTAGGCCAATTAATTTTCCACACAATTTCATACCCCACACACTCACCCCTGTTCTTCCCCAACCACGTCTCACACGAGCAACAATTAATGTCCAACAAAAATAGAACGTTCACTCTACATTAAACTATGATAATCATCGGAATTGCAAATGATTACGGGTTCGAGTGAAATGATGCAAAATTTGCTGAAAAATGTAGCGTGCACAAAATGTGTCCCTCGCACGGGTAACGCAGGAGGTAACGGAAACGAAAATGGCGTCTGAGTCTGACACTTTCGTCCGGTTTCCGTCCGGGGGAAAGCGCTTTGGCAAAGGTGCACTTCCTTTGCGTGGAAGTTTCATGCGTGGAAAATGAAACTGTCACAAGATATAGAAGTGTGTGCGATGAAAAACAGGAATGAAAAACAGCACAAAAATGCACCGTTGCAGGCGTACGGTAGTAGCGATCGCATATAATTTTAATTACGAGCCTGCATTTTCCACCCGTAGCCGTTTATCTGCGTTAATTCGGGATATGCTGCATAATTCATGGCATTCCGGTTTTTGGGCAGGAGGCGATCCGGAATGGCGTGTAGAGAATGAAATATCGTCACACCGACCGCCAGCCAGCCAACCAGCCAGGTAGGCATGAACCATTTTGGGAAACCATTTTTTCAATATTTTTTAACGCTCAATTTGGTTGGAGCATTTTTGTTTCTTTGTGTGGGGGTTTTGGTATTGTTGCAAAACCTGCGAATGTTGCTTTTGTAAAATGATTTATTGAAATGTCCTTGTGAAATGGTATTGTCTCTAGCAGCATAAAGGACACCGGATTCAGGATCAGAAACTGATTGGGTAATCATTTTGCTTTGTTTTTCCTTTGTACTCAAGTACTTCAGATTTATTTTTTTGAAAAGTTGAAGTGAGGTAAGAGAGAGATTAAGCTTAACTTCACTTCACTTTATAACGCTTCAGGTTTTAAATAAAGTAGAGTAGTTTTATTTAATAATCATTAAAGATGATTTGGCACCGTATTGTCACATAGTGAACTATTATTTTTGACATTTTAATTTAATGTAATCTCGTTAGTCTACTACAGATAACCCGGATTCGAGGACGAAGATGCAGCACATGCAGATTAATGAATTCCGAGAGCCAAAGAGGGTTAGAGGCTCTGCGATGGCTAACATTGCATTAGACCGGAGCGTCCTGGCAGGTACATACCGACTTTCCGAAGCGAGTAGCGCTGAACAATTGATGATGTCATGAAGGAGACCAGCGATGAACGCAATTCGTCGAGAAGCGGTAGCCAGAGAAGCAGGCACGTAATTCTGTACTATAGAAGAAGATACCAATACGTCGTCAAGTTAGTGACCAGTCGTGGTACGCAATGATATGGTTCCTTCTGTTTCTCGAACCTCAGTCTTGTGTCGATGAGCACGCTTAGATCCTGAATATGTTTTTTTTTTCTTTTTAGGATCTCTATTGTCCATTTTAAACATATCTGAGGAACACAGGGGCTTGCGATTGACTGAGTGTGATGATGACGTATTAATAATTAAAACAGAAGTCTAAAGTTTAATGGACCTTAAATAAAATAAAAAGTCTAAAGCGTTACACATGATCCAGGAAGCTCATGCAGTGAAGCCTTTAGATGAAGTTGATCCTCTGGCGTATGGTTTCGATATCCAGACTTATTTTATCATCCATGATCTTTCCATGTTCAAGTTATTGATGTACAGCGTAAACAATAGGGGCTGTTGAGGCGCCGGGTTGCCTCAAGGCAATTATTTCCTTGGAATGAGGGAACACTTTACAACATTTCACTTACTTCAATTAACTTCGTTGCAAACAGGGGCAAGATTACTTCCCTGATGAACACTGGATGATGCTTGGAGAGATCTTGACAAATTTGGTATCAGTCTCACCTAGTTCGATCAATCGTTCTCACTTTCGAACACTGCTTCAAATCGGTGTGAATCCCATCAACCTGGAGGTCATCTGGAGCCATTGCACCAGATTTGTCGTAGTAGATCTTATCAGGACAAAACCGTGCTGATTGGAAGTTATTTAATAGCTTGCATAGGCCAAATGGGGATCGCAAATGAGTAGCTCGAGGGCGCGTTTTCAATATCTTAAAACGAAGATGAAGAATATTAGTTTATTTAATATATTTACATATTGTTATTAGAGTTAATCGTTATCGTAAGTTTGTTTTAGTAATATTTATTATTTAGTTTAAGGAATTATGTATATTTATTCTACAATTTGTTTAACCATTTTTCCTTCATTTAAATACTTCATACTCTCATACCTTCAATTCGTGGCAAATGTAAGCTTCAAAGTAAGCATGAGCCATCGTTAGTTTGCACCCCGATGCCTGACGTCTTTCAATACTGTTGCACGGCATCGGTAACAAAAAGGAAAGGAATCTACTCGGACAAGTATGCCTGTTGGGGCCCGATTTACAAGACGCCAGCGTCTGCCGTGAGGGTCACGGCTTTAAAGTAAAATACAACAAAAAACCAGCTACCTCAATCTACGTTTCGTATTTTCTATACCGCCAGGTCTCTGTCCCTTAAATTCCCCGCTCACGGAAAGACGCATTCCAACAAGGAATTGCTTCGTGCAGATAGTTCGCATGTTGCACGAAATAACTCGCTTTTTTCTCGAATCCGCACAAACGAGCATACGAACGAATATGTTGGCCGCTTATCGTGTTTCCAGCAGTTGTCGGTGACCGATCGGAAACTGGTGACATCGCGAGGGCTTCAACACGATTAATTAATTTCGATTAGTTTGAACGCAAGCTTGCCCATGCTACTAACCGAGGGCAACATTATTTGGCTGCCGAGTGTCACGATCTTGCCGAGCATTGAGAGAAATGGGTTGGAGCAACAAAATAGTTGCTTTATGAGAAGCTATTTTTATTCACAAACCTAAGTAACATTTAAATAAAGTAAAGATAGATGTAGAGTAATACTTTACAGTAGAAGAATACTAGCTGTAAGCTATGTTTCGATTCAAAATAAATAAGTACCGAGAGCGATTGAAAAGGAATCAATCAATCCACCAAATCTCCTTGGGCTACGCGAGAATAGAATTGCATCTGAAGAACGGGCAGACAGCCAGCCCTGTTCGGGCGGGATTGAAAAATATTTCATATCATTTACCTTACCTTATTTTCTTCCTCCAAATCGATAGATGATTGAGGAATATTTCCGATTCGTATTCCGACGGGATGGAATTGGATTTTGAAAAATATATATTTTTATCTTTTGTTGTTTTTTTCGTGCTTCTCGAAATGATTGCAATTTTATGTTGATAAATGGTTCGTTTCCTTTGGGATATTTGCTCATGCGAATTCTCTTCCTTTCAGGGGAAAGTCTTATAAAAATGTTTATTTAACTTGTTTTCGGGCTATAACACATTGCGCTAGGTGAAACAGTTCTGCAAGATTCTCTCTCTCTCTCTCTCAAGCAAGCAAGCGGGCAATTAATGTCTTATCTTAGTCGTGAAGGTTTAGAAACTCTCAACTGCTGTTGAGAAATAATGTTTTGCCATTAATCTTGCTTATGCGCTCGTTTTAGAGCAGGCGAAAGCTAAGCTGCCCATTTATTCGTTAATGATTCGAGGCACATTGACGGGTAATCTTGTCCCGGAGTTCCCGAGATTCATGTTAGGTAATTATGGTTTTATTTACCTTGGCTATTTATTTCATTAGCTCAAAGCTTTGATTGCAGGCCAACGGTTGCCTTAAGACAAATCCAGATAAATATTTGTTTTACCTCTCTTCGCAGAAGCTTTTTGATAATGTTTTAATTTTGAACAAATTCCTAATAATTTGCTAGAATATTGTAAGGCAAGCAATATCCGTAGGTCATTGTACAATACTTCAAAGACATTAGTGAGAAAGATTAAATCGTCCATATTTACTCAACCCCCATCAAATTGTTTATTTTCTGCTACAAGAATGTAATCCGCAACATAATAACTAGCAACAGAAAATCGAAACAAACACGACGTCGTTTGGAAAACGCAGGTCACGCTATCGACGGAAGCAGCTTTCATAAAATCATATCTTAAGCCCTCCGGCACTATGATTACTTTCTGCGCTGTTTTTTAATCAACAAAATTACACATTCAAAATCAATTACTGTGCTGAATAATTGTTACTACCACTGTCAACCGGCTCTGTGTTGTAACTTGGCAAACCCCGAGCTAAATCATGCCAAGAAGCTAAACACGCACTTAGGAAATTATGTTCCACGTTTAGCTGTACCACTGTAAACAAAGCTTACTGGGGAACCCTTCCGCTGTACACCTTTAATGTTCTGTAAACGCCAGTTTTGGTGAGTCCGACCCCTCGGAACTCATGTCTCGTTCTGGAACAGTTTGTTGTGTTTCAATTACAACGCTTCTTGCCTTAATCTTTAAGAGGAATGGTACAAGCAAGGGCTCCTCTTGGCTTAGTTTAGTACACACAGCTTACGTCTTTCTTTTCTGGGGCTCGGGCTCGAAAATCTTTTCCCCGCCGTCTAAGCGCTCTCAGACCTAAGGTATGCCCAAAACCATCAATTCTTAGCGTGCCACCCTGGATGATTGAAAAGCGCCCGTTACCGCCGGAAAGGTTGATATCGGTCGCATTTTTCATCCAGCGTATCATGGGCGTCGGATTACCGCTGGCACGACATGGTAGCGTGGCAACAGTGCCGCGGGGCAGTGTTTGATTAGCCGGTACGATCTGCAGTATCGGGGGTGGATTGCTGTCCTGCGATGTTAGAACCTGCGAACGAAAGCACACGCGATTGAGCGATAACAGACAGTAAGGAATATGAATTGAGCTGTTGTGTTATCGAAATGTTGTTTGTGTCGGCGCGTACCTGTAAGTACGCTCTGCTGGTAGTGGAACCGGCGACACTCAGCGCCGAACAGATGTAGTAGCCATCGTCGTCCTTCTGTACGCCGCGAATCTGAAGCGTTCCCTGTACCGAGACCTGCATATTGTCGTACGTGTTGTTGGGAAACATGAGCGTCTGTGAGCCTTCCTTCGTCCAGAACACGGATGGTTGGGGATTGCCGGAGGCGGTGCACTTGAATGATGCCACCCCGTTCAGGGCCGTCTTCTGGTCCTGAGGCTTAATCAGGAATGTTGGTGAAGCTGGAATGGGTCTCAGATGAAACAGTCATATTGGATGGCAGATGATGAGCAGTGTCAAGATCAAAGGTGGATTGGTATTAGAATGCTGGAGGAATGGGATGTTCAACAGCGCGGGCTTCGATAGGCTTGTCGGATGCATTGTAATCATAGTTGTTTGAGAAGAGCGTTCTGATTTTGCTCGAAAGATTTGCCTAGTTATGGCCAGATCATTAGTGCAATGCCTTACTTTAACTTCGGAATCTCCCATGTTCTGTCTACTAGTCTTATGTCTTAGCGGATGTCCTTCTTTCTTGTTATTTTTAGCCTCCACTGTCGCGAAAGATATTGGCCTGTCATGTTTTGTCTTTATTTGACATAATTTAACTTTTGCTGGATAGTCAGTTTTGTGTTCGTGGAGACAGTTCAGACGCGATTCGATACCCGAAGCTTTAGCCACTACAACCTCGACCACAGGATAACTTCATGGTTAAAGATCATTGAAACTTTTAAAAACATCCTAAATTTTTGTTGGCACATTTCTACCAATACCAGTCGGCAATTCCTCTGACTTGGTTTCCTCATTCTACAGGCATTCCTTAACGGCATCTAAATAAATAGATAGTTCGGTAGAACAGGGTTATTAAGATATTGTTGATCAGTACCAAATCCGTAACCAGAATAGGTAGTATAATCGGTGAATCGGTGTATTTTTTTAAATAAAATATTTTGATTCCATTTTTGATGACATATGACTGTTCCAAAACGGATTTTCAAATATTCTTCATTTATATATCCAGTAAATGTAAAAAAATGTTGTTAAATATCCCTCATAAATCGCTTTACAGGAGTAGCTAAAATCGGACACATTTAGTCAAATTTAAATGTTAGAGGATATAGCAAAATTAATCCATGTGTCTAAATCGGACCAAAACAATCGATTAAAACACTGTCTAAACCAAAAATATAACGCGACAAAAACAGTGAAATGAGAACAAAACTATCACGGCACGCGTCAATCAGACATGGAATTCCCTATAAGTTTTGGCGCGAAGTTGAATTTCGTAGTCGAAAATCACTTCATCTATACGTAGAGACAAGAAAAGTGATCGACCTTTAAGCTAAATATTGAAGTAAAGTTGATGAATTTTCACAGAGTTCTTGGAGACAATCGATGTGACAATTGCCGTGTTTATTGATTGACCTTAGCTATTTCTTGTGTTGTTTTAAGTTTATTGTAGATTAAAAGTAGTTGCAACTTCTTGGCAAATTACTATCAAGATCATCTTTGATCAGTCCTCTACCAAAGATCATGGGAAGCATAAGCGTTTAGATAGCTCTTTGTAGTGTGACGTCTTTATTGCTACTAAATTCTTTAATGCCCAAATAGTATTTTGCCCTGAAAGAAAGGCTTGATTTCCAAACAATATGCTTCTCACAAAAAGAAGTCAACATCGACCAAAAGGTAGATGTGAAACAATGACTGGAATTGATCGTCAATTAAAGTTATGTTAATTTAATTTATTTAATTATTCTTTTTTTCTCAAGAGAACCTCAAATACGAGAGTCTTTCCTATCACAGCTCAAATAGATCCATCAAATACTGCAAAAGCAATCAACGATGAGTTTATTTACCAAAGCTGGAACTTTGTGTGAATAAGCACGCGAATATTCTAACCGAAGCACAATTCAAGTTTAGGCAAATTTCTATACTCATAACTGTATTGACCCATGCACAAGACTCTCGATTCTAGTTCCGACTGTCAATCTCACAAAACATTGCCTTTGTATGCGACAGCCACCGTGAGTTTCGTGCATTTCACCACTCATTGAAAACCAATCGACCACAGCGTCCCAATAGCGTGTCCTACGATAATTGAACTAGCATAAATTTTTCCACTCCGGACATCCGGGCGCACTAGAGTCAGCAGCCCGTCCCACCGCACGCACGTTCATCACCAATCATCACCATTTAATTCGGGAATTTTCGTGTGCGTGTGCATATGTCGGGCGGTTTTGCACCCATTCAATAGTGGATTTAATCAAATTGTCTGCTCGTGTCAATTTGCATAAACGATGAAGTTGCTGCACCCTCGCCAACTCGGTTCGAGTTGAAATTTTAATCAATTTAACAACAATCGGAAAACAAATCACTCGACAATTACCGGTTTGCGGATTGCTTCGGATGTACAATTATGACATCTCGCGGTACCACACTCTCCTGTACAGCTCGGTGTGGTCGCCGCAATGGCGCACGGCCCCGGGTTGGTTGGCTCGTTGAAAACCCCCAATCAATCATCGTGCCCGACAGACATCATCGGGCAGTGCGTGAGGTTTGAAGCAGGGATATGATTTAGTTGCGTCTAAATCAATGGCTCTCGGGGTGGTGCCGAACCGTTTGCCTGTAGTCTAGGCCTCAACCCAGTGGCTCTTTAGTTGGTTTTCGATTAATAAAATCGATTTTCTCAGATCGTGTGAGATGTTTTTAAGCGTAAATAATTAGAATTTAGCTTAAAAGCGATTATCTAGAATAAAGAGCTTGTAAAGTTGTATCAAAATCTTCAACTCTTTTCTGCAAGAAATCAAGTAATAGAATTCCTAACATATTTCACACCTTTTACTACACATCGGGCGAGCATCTACGCGAACGAATCGTTGCATGTCACCCATCGATAGGAGACACATGTATCAAAGTCATCCCCATTCGCACTCGGCACAGTGTGTTTCATTATACGAAGTAATTTCTGTTCGAACGCAAGTGCCTGGTGCCGTTTTAACTGATGTCACCATAAATCTTGCGTTTCAATGCGAACCTGTCTGCTAGTGCAACTATAAATTCTGCAGAAGGGACGCTAATGCTTTGCGAGCTGCTGGGAAGTTTGTTTGTATCGTTTAACTTGCTTTACTTCGATTTCTTGCATCGCTACTTCGCCGAAAGGGTTCAAGGATTAGCTTTGCATTGAAACAAACATTATTTTCTGTTTTAGTTTATTTATTGAAGAGTCTGAAGTTGTTGGTTAACATTAAAAATAAAGCGAACAAAACTCCTTCACTGATTTGTTTCTTGCAAAAAATTATACAACTGTACATTGCCTGCCGCTTTCCCCTATTAGCAAACTTTTGTACGTAGGATTTAGCATTCAATATGCACTTTACGATTATTTTTATGACACTCGATGTATGACGAACGTTCCCAAGTGTGTACCTACCAAAGTTACAACGCACCCGAGCGCTAGGGTTACCTCAAACCATTTGACATGCAATTAAGACCACTTAACGACGTTTGCAGAAGAGGTTTTTGGCTGACGGTTGCAACAGGAGAGTGCGGTTGCAGTTAGGCACTCGATAGCAACTTAAAACCGTAAAGCGCAATCGGTGAGGTTGATTTAATTTGGCTTTTGGCAATCAATTACCGCTTGTTTTCGATGAGATTTCGTAACGTGAAGTAAACTTACTGTAGAGTGCAGCTCTGGTAGTTCAACAAGCCAATAAAGGGGTAGCTAAAGCAATCCTTGAGCCAATTTGAAGTTGCTGCAGTTTAGCTAATTTTATCAACATTTGTGGGAAAATAAATTACGAGTACATTACAAATATGATATCAACTATTTAATTTACATAATAAGGAACACTAAATTCGAAATATTATCACGAATTATCCATATGCCCATATGGTGCTTTAATATCCTTTACCGTCTTGCAGAGCGTGCGCATACATTAAACATCAATTACCACGTGGTCTGGCTGCAAACTTAAAGAATGTACATCATCGTAGGGATAGTGCTAAGAGCAACAAGACGATGCAACTGGGAGCATACGCTAGGTGACACTAGCGAAAGGAACCACAAACGCCAAGCAAGAGCGAGTGAGCATAAATTCTGGTGCGCTTCTGTGATGCGAAATTTATTGGAGCCATAATCAGTATTTATAGTGTGTTTTGCAAGGAACATCTTCATATTTTTCTTGTGGAGCGGTTGGTGCAAAGAAACTACATTTTCACATTCCAACACGCTTCTCAAAATGACCGATGTCGCGACGACAATGGCTTCTTAAATGCGTGAATAGTTGGGGTCGTTTATATTCATTTTTTACTATATTCTAAATCATGATCATTTAGAGTTTTTTTTTTAGTTTCAGTTTGTATTCTTGAAGATCCTGTTGATATTATTTTGAAGCAACGAAGAATTATATTTAAGTATAACTTTTTAGATAAACTTTATTTATAAAATAGCTATTTAAAACTATTTATATCTCTGTACCGTAAAGCGCAATCGGTGAGGTTGATTTAATTTGGCTTTTGGCAATCAATTACCGCTTGTTTTCGATGAGATTTCGTAACGTGAAGTAAACTTACTGTAGAGTGCAGCTCTGGTAGTTCAACAAGCCAATAAAGGGGTAGCTAAAGCAATCCTTGAGCCAATTTGAAGTTGCTGCAGTTTAGCTAATTTTATCAACATTTGTGGGAAAATAAATTACGAGTACATTACAAATATGATATCAACTATTTAATTTACATAATAAGGAACACTAAATTCGAAATATTATCACGAATTATCCATATGCCCATATGGTGCTTTAATATCCTTTACCGTCTTGCAGAGCGTGCGCATACATTAAACATCAATTACCACGTGGTCTGGCTGCAAACTTAAAGAATGTACATCATCGTAGGGATAGTGCTAAGAGCAACAAGACGATGCAACTGGGAGCATACGCTAGGTGACACTAGCGAAAGGAACCACAAACGCCAAGCAAGAGCGAGTGAGCATAAATTCTGGTGCGCTTCTGTGATGCGAAATTTATTGGAGCCATAATCAGTATTTATAGTGTGTTTTGCAAGGAACATCTTCATATTTTTCTTGTGGAGCGGTTGGTGCAAAGAAACTACATTTTCACATTCCAACACGCTTCTCAAAATGACCGATGTCGCGACGACAATGGCTTCTTAAATGCGTGAATAGTTGGGGTCGTTTATATTCATTTTTTACTATATTCTAAATCATGATCATTTAGAGTTTTTTTTTTAGTTTCAGTTTGTATTCTTGAAGATCCTGTTGATATTATTTTGAAGCAACGAAGAATTATATTTAAGTATAACTTTTTAGATAAACTTTATTTATAAAATAGCTATTTAAAACTATTTATATCTCTGTCTCGTACAAATCACTTTTATCAAGCACCCTTTCAATGCTTACGTTTTACCTTAAGAGGCACTACAACCTTGAGAGTTCTTAGCTTTCAATTTCAGACTCCGAGGGCTTCATTTACCCCTAGCTGGATAATGAGTAGTAGATAATGATACGTAAAGTAAGGACCGTCTGGATAAGGTTTGTGGGTGCCTGTTATTAATCTGGTTTTAGTACCACTTTACAAAAAAGTCTGCTTAACTTTTAATCTTTTACTACAATACTGGTTATCCTTGGGTTTTTTAATGAATTTCTCAGAGATTTTACTTTTGTTTCTGTTCTTACCGTTGTGTGTTCTTACCGTTTTTTATATTTTTTTCTTAGTATGATTGGATGCGTTTTGATAGTTTTCAAAACTCATATATTCCCTCTACAACAATACAAAAACTAGAGGATAAATCAAGATGTTCTAGTAAGTTGACAAGACTAATCTACTCATAAATTATTGTTTTGTGTATTTTTAAACAAAATACTAGTGTTGTTGGAATTGAACTTCGAGCGTAGATATAGAAAGACGATGGTTTTACAATTTTGTACAAAATCATAACCAAAATTACATGGGAAAGCGTGAATCAACGTTGGAACGAGACTAAATTCATTGGGGACTCCGCCAAGAATCCATGGTAAAGGGTAACAAAAATTGGGTTGTTATTGCATATAGTTTTAGATCAATTATTTACTTATTTTTTATGCCATAGGAAATATTAATGTATACATAAACTTGCAGCTCTGTGATTTAAAATCGTTTCTGCTTCTTTTTCTGGGCTGTTCAGAGTTGAGCAGGTCGTGATGACATCGCAAGATCGACAAAGGGTTTTCAGGAAACTCGGTCCTTGGGATCCGAGATTTCTTCCCTAGGATGCATCCGTCGTCGACAGGTTTGACTATTCTTGAACCAGCCAATGAGCTATCCGCGTCCCAACCATTGAAACGATCCGACTTTGGTGTGCGTCAGGATATCTGCACCTTCAAGCAGCTTAGCTAGCTCGAGTTTCATTTTACTTCGCCAGGCACAGTTCAGAACTCGTACCCATTGAAGACTACTTTATAGTGTGCAGAGTGTGTTGTTGAAACCTTGAGATTCGTTATAGTTTCTGGAGCCTTTAGTAGGTCTGATTCCCCTAAATAATGCGCTTTGGAATGTTGCTGCTTACGTTAATGTCTGAAATTACGACCGTACCGAGGTAGCAGGACACCTCTACCTCCTTGAGGTCGCCGGTAAGCACGAATCTTTTCCCAATCGTATTGATCCGCAATCCTATGCTGTTGACTTTGCATTTTAACTCCGTAATGTTATCAACGTTTGTTTATGTACATTTACATCATATTTCATTGAATTATTTTTTCCTTAGTCTGTTGTAATTACTTTTGATTTGTTGAAAGTTCGCTATTTTAAGTTCGCTGATTTGTTGAAAGTTCGCGCTATATTTTTTTATTTTCTAATCCCATAAGCTAATTTTGGTTCTTTTAATTCATTTCACAATCAATGTTTTGTATTTATCATTAGATCATATCGAATAGAATGTGATGCGTATAGCTAACCACTAGGCGCGAACGTAAAGAATAAATTCATCATTCTGTCATGCTCTGTTACTCGTTTGTTTTCCCTTTGTTCATTCATGTTCAACTGTTACTTTTTAGATTTTTCATTTCATGTTATCATATATTTTCCGGTCATGATAATAATTTCAAACACGAATGTTTCTTTCACAAAAAAAATGCTTCTTCTTCTTCTTTCTTCTTTATTGGCTTAACGACCTCTTAAGGTCATGCCTGCCATTTCTGGCTTACTAGACTTATTGTTACCGCATAGCTGGATAGTCAATCCTCACTATGGGGGAACGGCCCAGATGAGACTTGAACCCCGGTCCTGCCGTGTGAAGACCGGCGCCGCTGTCGCATCTACCACCGGGCCGCCGCTTATATTTTTCAAATTACTGATTTTATTCGTAATATTTAATACGTATTTATTTTTCACCTAAGTTCATCTTATACATCGAAACACAAACAAGCTAATATTATCCCTTTCATCCTTAGTGTCATCCAAACCGCGTTTGAATTTTTCCTACTTTTACAACAGCTCCCATACGCAATATGTTATCTTCCCATCCGCGGAAATGAGCACCGCAGATCAGACAGTGTAATTTGATTTACAACAGCACTTCTATGGTGTGTGCGTACCATGGTTTCCGGTGGAAGATACTGCGTGACCATTGCAGCTTAGGCGAAGGTTTTGGTCTCATCCGGAAACGTAATCACCCATCCTTTTGCTCCGTCGTCAGGTCATTACGCAGCATCGTTAGGTTAATGGGTGTTCGCCCTTTTTACAGTTTCGGAGGGAGACTACTGTATCGCTGTTAGGACAACGCAGGATGATCACATGCTGCCGTGGCAAAGTACGCAATTAAGCGTGAAGAGACCGCAATAGCGCCCAAAAATGATATAGAGTTGTTGTTTTGTCCTCTATGAAGTGGAGGGTTTTAAATCTGATAAGTACAGTACCACGTTAAAAGGAGTTTAGAAATTAAGATAAGGGATTATTTTTCAAAAACATTAAAAAAACTGGAGTGAAAACATTAACGCAGAGATAATTTAATTTTAAAAATCTTTAAAACACTTATTCGCGTTTATCGGAAGCCTCTTTATCAATCGATACAAAGAAACATGAAAATTATAAATCACTTTCGAAGTAGAAAGTTCAAGTGAAGGGTCATTAACGCCTTATATGCAAAACGATATCCTTATCGCAGATGCAACCTTCACAAGCGATGCTTCTCACGATCTTGCGCACCCACTATTTCGAGGGTGTTGATCAAAATAATTGGCTCCACTGGGCGAATCTGCACGTGAGCGAGTTGCCGAAACGCATAACCTCTTTAATTGGAAAGAACGAAGAACCACTCAAACGAGATAATTTCTTACTCTCAACACCCTGAAACCATGTGCTGCGGAAGATCGTGCTAATGATTGCGGCACGAAAAATGATAATCGTGTCCCAAAATCAGGTTCGTCTGGACATTCCTTTGAAGATTTTGGATATTTTGGATTTTTTTGTAGCGATAAAACGTGTTCACTGCTCGATTATGCTTTACAACACGAGGAAGCTGTTGCGAATCGAGTTCTTCGCTAATTTGATGTTATATCGAGATCGATCACTTAACAATATAGCCTGAAGACTTCAATATAAAAATCATTTTGATTACCTGTATTTTTTTAATCAGACTTTAGTCACAATATTTATAACTTTGTTAACAATTATTTCTGTTTTCTTCACACGAAATATCGAACCAGTTCTTCCAATTTCTAACATTTCTTGAATAGACGAGACATAAAACAACATCAAACTAACCCTAAAACACGCAAATAACACCAAACACGCGCGCTGCTAACGATCTTAAACTTCGATGACGCGTTTGATCAACGCCTGCACTGTTAAAATTAAATCCTCCAACCCGAAAACATACTTTCTCACTTTGGCCGTGCCGAAAGGGAAAAACCCATTAGTAGCGACGGGCAACGCACCCAGCTTAACTGCGGTCCGAATGACAGGTCACAGCCACGGTTGCCGGGAATGGATCAAATTCCGTGCCGTGGTAAATGATTTAAATCACTCAATCAAAGGCTTCCCGATGCTTCACTGTTCGGGGGTTAGAAATTGATACACGTCCGACCACCCAGCCACGTGCCAAGAGCATTTACGAACAGGTTTGGCCGGCCCAATCGAAGGCGGACACTGCCTGTTCGAGTTGACGCCCCCGTATTGGAGAGGTGGCTTTTTTTGCTCTTTAAATTACTTCTTCTATGGTCCACTTCTGGCACGGCATGCATTTCTTTTTTTAAAAACTTGTCTTCTGAGGCGGAAATCGATTGACGTGCGGTTGAAAGTGGAAGGACGAGTGTTCCCGGGCGAATGTTATAATTGTTTTATGTAACTTGTTCATGTAGTGGGTTTCTTTTTAGGTGATAGGGAAGAAAAGGAAATAGAAAAGGAAATGCGCCGACATGAGCGACATTAGGTAATTTGAAAGAAGCTGACAATAAAAACGAGAGCCAGTAAGACTTCAAACTGGAAGAATTCATGGGATACCAATTAGATGCGAGTCATAAATTCTAGGCATGAACTTTATTGTTACTTATTGTACCAGTCATCATAATCATAACAGTGAAAGTTTATGTTCTTCGGTAACGGGTATGTTCTTCGGTAAATTATATGATTACAATCACATGAATGGTTACCATAATAAGATCAATAAAAAATGTTACATTAAATTAGTTTACCTAAAAACTGGCATATAAAGCATAAGATTATTAATTGGTTTTTAAAATAATTTTATGTACTTTTATTTTATGAACTTTTAGTCTTTAGTCATTATTAAAAAATAATAAGGTGTTTGGGGCGGCCCGGTGGTGATGCGACAGCGGCGCCGGTCTTCACACGGCAGGACCGGGGTTCAAGTCTCATCTGGGCCGTTCCCCCATAGTGAGGATTGACTAACCAACTATGCGGTATCAATTAGTCTAGTAAGCCAGAAATGGCAGGCAGGACCTTAAGAGGTCGTTAGGCCAAGAAAGAAGAAGAAGGTGTTTAATGAAACGATACTTGGTGGACATGATATTTACACAAGTTTACATATATTATTTGTCACCATTATCCATGGTTTTTTCCACCTAAAATTGTGATTTTTCTCTTTGATTTTGATAATGTTTTAGAAAGACTGCAGGTGTTTTACAGCAGGAGTAAACAAAATATCAAAAATGCTTTTATTTTTTTTGCATAACTTTACTTTAATCAATGTGTTAAATACACTGAGCGAAATAAAAATAGCACCACCATGATTTTTGACGATATTTTTGAAATTTATGTTCTAATTGTAATTCTTTCAATACAACATGTTAGCGTAATCTATTTCTCAACTTTTCAATGCATAAAACTCGTATCATTGTGAAAATTTAATCTTTAGTATGTCTACGAGAGCACAATCCAAATTAT
>KZ062797.1:83982-106030 GCA_002091835.1 Anopheles maculatus
CCCCGATTTTATCTTCGTTAAGATTCACACCAATAAAGCTTTCCTCAACGAAACGAAAAAGCTCCTCAAACCATTAGAGTACCGCCACCAAAGTTTTGGCTCATCTTAACATTTGGTTCTATTCGTAAATCGTGCCAGTAGTATTGCCAACCATATGGACTATCAAGGTCGTCCAAAAAGAGCACAATTCACCATTCATCTGTCCAGGAAATATGCTTTGTAGCGAAGTTCAACCGATTAAGGATATACCGTTTTGTTAATTTAAGGTTTGCCGAGTCTTTTGTGTCACTTCAGGTTTACGTTGCTTTAGAGGATTTGTTGTACACGTCTTGTTGTAACTGGAAGTTGTAATTCTGCACGTATTTGAGATGCTGTTCATTTTTACTCACTGTTTCTGTATAGATTATTTGCTTATCTTCAAGTGTAAGCGATCTTTTCCTTCCACGTTTTTTGTACGGCTGTCATATTTGGAAGTTTTCAAAAACATTATGACTACGGTATGTGAGCAAAATATTTTTTGACCGATTTCGCTAGAAGAGAGGCCTGCATCATGATCGGTTTTGATTTTTACATTTTATTCGAAGGTAAGATGCTGCATTCGACTCATAGCAAATATATTACCGCAATAATATTTTAAATGACGTTAATTTTTTAGTAAAAACTTCCCTTTCGTAGAAACTAATTGCAAACAATTCATAATGTAAAGAAACATCCGTCAAAAGTCCTAAGTCCTTAAAAACAAGGTGGTGCTATTTTTATTTCGCACCGTTTTTCGTTTTTTTTGTTTAAATATAAATTTTCCACAATGATACGAATGTTATGCATTATAAAGTTGAGAAATAGATTAGGCTAACATGTTGCATTGAAAGAATTACAAATGGAACATAAATTTCAAAAATATCGTCAAAAAACATGGTGGTGCTATTTTTATTTCGCTCAGTGTATGCTAAAAGCTACAGGTTTTGTGCTTTAATTTGGATTGTGCTCTCGTAGACATACTAAAGATTAAATTTTCACAATTATCAGAGCCACTACAAGATTGATAAATGATATAAAAAAACACCAAAGTTTAGTGAGAATAGTAAACAATATGCTCCAAATTTCAAATGATTCAGCAGAACCTGATGATATTTATACTATAGTTATTCTTCATGCACAAGGTATGTATAGGAATCATTGGTACTGACGAATTATTAGAGATAGTAGTCCGAAATATGCTTGGCCAAACACTACTTACTACTTGTCAAATTAAATTTGACCGGCCTGGCTGCTGAGTACCCCGTGTTTACGGTAGGTGGCGCTGTGCTTTGTAATTATTACAAATAGGGGAAAAAGGGGCCGAAGCGAGCAGTAGAGAAAAAGCTCGGGAAAAGACAAAAGTGGCAATAAATTCGAACCCTATCACACAAATCCACATAGGTGTTAAAATTTTGTCTCCCGAGAGTCGAATCACTCGGAAAACGTCCTAAATTCGACACTACAACTAACTACTACTAAATCTTGCGTTAGTGAGTCCCCCACGGCATAAGGGCGTGGTTACTATGGTAAAAGCAGAAACTATCATCCGCTATGTCAGGAATTCGATTCTCGATTCAAAGCGATATATTTTTTCTTTAGTAAAAAGGAGATTTACTAACATCCTAAACATAAGGATTTAACGAAACACTAACTAATGCTAGTAAAACACAGCGTTTGTAAACGGCGATGGAAACCCGCGGTAATTTCTTCTAGACACTACTCGGTGACAAGGTTTAGTCACTCCTGTCCTTGGCTGCCCAACTAAGAGGCTCGTCCTGAGCGTTTAGGTCTGCCGGGTTCGACATTGGCAGTATTCCCCTTCCGTCTGCATAGCCCCCTCTCCCACCCAACCCCCCGCAAGCCTGGGGCAACGAGCTGGAAGACAGTCGCTGCAAAGCGCGAATTCCTATCCGTAGAGAGTACGAAGGAGCGAAGACGTTCAGCGCAACGACGCTGCTTGTGAGGTCTCCCTCATAGCCAGCCGATCTACGCCAAGACCGGGCCATTCTTGTTGGTTGGAATTCGGTGACAACGAGTGGCCAGTTACCTTCGCGACTGGCCGTTGTACGGCGCGGAGGCCGAGCAACAGGTACAACTTGCAAAACATGTACAGATAAAAATCTTTTTAAAATGTTCAAATCATTCTCTAAATATTTATTTGAATTTACAATTTTCTAACCTATAATTTCAAGTTACACAACATTACATAGACACAGCAGATTGTAAAGTTACAAAGTACCTAGTAGATCTTATTGTAAACTCTCTCATTTTTATATCCGTATTTAACGATCATACTATTTTTACGATCATCCCTAGACACTGGTGGACTGGTCAGTAAATAAAGATGTTGTTATCCGTCCATCGTTAAGCAGAAACAAGGCTTTCTCTTGCTGCTTGTTTTGAAAAATGGTCTGTCTGGCAATTATTTTCCACTTCGCAAAACAACAGACCATAAATACTTTTCCGAACTCTGCGGTGGGTAAACTGAAGAGGGAAGTCATAATAAATATCGCATAAAACAATGTTATCACAATAAGGATGTTTCTTTGTTGAATTTTTTTTTCGAGATACGGATTGACATTGTGTTTGCCTTTTAAACCCCGTTTTTTTAATATTTTCTTGGAAGTCCTTGAATATAGTGTAGTATGAGAGAAATGATTGCTTAGGAAAATGGCTTAAAATCAAATCGAGGACGATGTATTCAACTTCAGAAACAAAGTCCAATCCAACTGTTTCTAATTTATTGCGAAGGCATTCTTTGGTCTGTGGACTTTAAAACACAATGTATCTACCGTTTCTTGAGCTAATGAAGGCGCTACATCGTTTGTGCTTTTTCTTCTCCGTCCTACATATATCCTTTTGTGTTAAAGCCCGCATGGAAAAAAGGAGGACAAAATATAGGACATAAAGCGATCTAAATACGCCACCAGTACGCAACAGGACAACAGCGAAAAAAAAAACACGCTCCGAAGGACTAGCTAGATGCCATTTGTGTTTGCATCATCGTTCAGCGCATCCCCGTCACATTCACAGTGGACAGCAGACACTGGAAAGTAGTCAATGTACGTAGTCTCCAACAGCCTTCAAACAATAATGCGATACAAAGTCCCACGAGCCAGACCACGGGCGACTGTGCAGTGAAAGCGGTAAGTCCTGTTTTCTTCGCTGCAGCTTCCTTCTGTGGCCATAATTTTTCCTACCAGTACAAAGAAACGATTGCTCAAACAATGGCATCATATTGTGTGTGTGCCTTTATGTGTGTCGTTATATGCATGGGAAGGAAAAATGGACCAAACCCAAAGGTAAAAGACAAAACGGAGCCGGATTACTTATTCAAAGTGCAAATCGGCCATGGAAAGTATTACTTCCAACGTTGCGCGTATTAGTATGTGTGTGTGTGTAAGTTTTTCCCGTATAAAATTTTCATCCCGGCAGATGACATTATATGACGCTCTACGGGTAAATACAATGTATGTCACATTGCCTTGTACCTTTAATATCTTTAAGAATTGAATTGCATATGAATTATGCAAGCTGAGTTGGTTGTTTGCGAGGTTCACTTATTATCTAACACATTTCTGTATCATCAACACGAATATTTTTCTCTAATATATGTTAGTAACCAACGTTGTTTTTATAAGACTTATGAAATCATACGATAAAAGTGTAGATGCAATTGCCTGTTTATTAGAAAATCTCCAGTTATATCGAAATCAAATGATATGCAACAAGCTTTGCTCATTTTGATACATTTATTATACAGTGTTTCAATCTCGAGACACCATGTGTTATTATATTTATAATTTAATATTTTAAATATTAAAATTTTTAAAATTGTAATGGGAGATTTTTCCCTTACAGTAAATGATTGCTAAACCTTCTATCATACTCCATTAAATTATATAGATATTGAAACTAACGCATGTATCTAAAGCCCTGATTCATAGGTTAATTATTTACGAAAACGTCCAGTTAATATTTTGCTTATTCCTTAATGAATAAGCTGTTTCAAAAAACGCTTAAAACACTATTTGCATCTTTGCTCACCAACACGTCAAATTAGAATTTTATGGAGCCCTTACTCAAAGGTTATACTTTTATAATGTTTTAGTTGCTATATTTGGTTAATTTGGAGCTGGGCGTTTTGCGTTTTATACTCTTCTCTGCTAATTTGATGTTTTAATATTGCTTTATTGTATACTGAGCGATGAATTTAAGTTTACATAAATTTATTTTAATTGCCTTCTTTAATTAACCTTCTTAATTCTGTAGCAAAAGAGTTGAATTATTTTGCTGCATTTAAAGCAAAACAAGTAGTGGATTTTGTATCTTTAAAATCTAAAGAAAATAAGCTCAAAGCCATTTTAACCAAACCAGTAAACCAAAGCAATTTTTAGTAAGAAGAAGAAGAAACTAAAACTGAAACTAACAAACTCTAACTTAACTAAAAAAACCATCTTCGGATCTTAGGATACATAACGCAAAGAGAAAGAGAAGCGCAAGGATGCAAAGGAAGAGTTAAAGTGTAAGAGGTGGAAGAATGGATTGAATTAATGAAGTAAAACAAGAAATGAGTTCGTCTAGGGAGATCGGTTAGGAAAGTACAAAGACATATCAATATTTAGAAAATCATTTGGAAATCTAATTGTTCTTTGGTGACCACCACGCAGGACTGACTATCCTGCTACGGGTAAAACCAAGTCATAGAAAGCTAGAAAAAGCAGGCCAAGAAGACCACTACTATTGAAAGGCTATAGCTCTTAGTTTAAATTTATATTTTTTTAAATTAAGTAAACAAGTCTAATGCGCCCCATATTACTATTCACAAAAATCAAAACGCAGAACATTAATTGTCTTTCACAAATTCGGACTTTTACTATCTGTTTGGAGATTAAAAATTGATATAAGCCAAGATGTACAGATCCATGGTTTGACAAAAACCCTTCTGAGCCGTCATTTGACTGCGTTGGAGAGATTCCAGTCCAAATAGAAGGCATCTAGAATAGTAGGAAGGATACTTGATGCCTCACAAGTCCATGATTGCAGTTAAAATAGAGTACGAGTAATTGTTTTTCTGGATATCTACTAGTTTGCCAATTCTGTATTGGGTAATGGGTCTTCTTCTTCTTCTTTCTTGGGCTAACGACCTCTTAGGTCATGCCTGCCATTTCTGGCTTACTAGACTTATTGGTACCGCATAGTTGGATAGTCAGTCCTCACTATGGGGGAACGGCCCAGATGAGACTTGAACCCCGGTCCTGCCGTGTGAAGACCGGCGCCGCTGTCGCATCTACCACCGGGCCGCCCCTGGGTAATGGGTAACGGGGTCCAAATAATACTGAAAAATTCTAGTGTCGTTATCATAAAAAGAAGATTAGTGGTTGTACAGGTCCTTTAAATCTTTACCTACTCGTTTACTAGACCTGACTAACAGAACGTTTTAGAATCAGTGTACGATCAATAGAGATGATAAAAAAAACTAGAAGATTTTACAGCAAGCTCATATCATTGCACAGTAATTTAGTGTAAATAACCAGTGGTTTCAATTATATTTACTTTGATGTGTACTGTAAGCTGTAGGCCAATGATACAAAATGGGTCAGCACCTATTAAATAACTCTACCTTATCTCGTTATTCTAATCACCCGATAACCATCGCCATGATCGTAAATGGGTTCATCATAAATGAGCCTGCATGTGTAAAGAAGCACCATACAAATATGCTCATTTCAGCACCGACATAACCGATACGGCCCAATTATTCCAACATTCCCGAAGATTACACCATTAATATGCCAATAGCCAAACGCTGATTAATTCTTTACGAGCCCGACCCATAGACCACACGGACTCCAATCATGCGCAATTGTTTGCCCTTATGTAGTCGCTGCTTTTTGCTCGGTTTTTTCATATGTGTGTGTGGGTGCTCCTGAAAGGACTTCCATTTCATATCTGCCGCATCGATCGACAGGGCAAACACATCCCTATCGATGGCTTCGAGTAAACAATCGGGTTCCATCGCACTATCCGTACCACATCTTCTCGGGCGTACCCGACGGTGGCACGTTGTAAACAAATAATCAACGTATCAAAACTAAACCAAGGCCAGCCATACAGCCATGTCGGAAAATTGGTGAGAAAACTGGACGAAGATAGAGGGAAGGATCGGGAAAACGTGATGTGAATATCTGGTGCCCGGTACAGCACAAATCGATGGACCCCGACATGTGTATGCTCCACCGAAAGACACATTACACAGGTCCTCCTTCTTCTGCCGGAACTGCTTTGGGACCTCGGTTTATGGCACACCAACCAGAACCAGAAGTTGCCTTGGGGCATAAATTTTCCTCGATTGCAATCGACCACCTCCTCCTCCTAAACCCACCTTATCCTTCACTGTAATGAGTTTCCTCCGGCGGTACCTTAACGTACCCGTGCTCCAAACATATGCAGTGTCTGGTGGAGCGTTTTCCATCGGTTCCGGAAAACTCTTTAAGAAAAGCACAACAACAACAGCCAGACCAAATGCCGGTAGATGAATGGGCTAACTATTACCGGCAGTATTTATCGTCGTTCATTTTGAATGTCAAACCTTCGTCCGGTGGTTCTCTGTAATTGTGGTGAAATGAAAAGTTGCCACACTTTTGCACCCAACCAGGGGTAAATGTAGTCTGATCATGTGTGCCAAGTTTTCTGAGGATTCCAACATACCGAGGAGCTTACCAAGGAAATAAAAGCACACCATCCATGTCCAACGGGATGCTTTGTGGAGAGGGCGAAGGACTTGATCCGAGTCCGGGTGTGTTATTCCTAAGTACCAATAAACGTACACCCATCCACCTCGGAAACCGTGGGCCAAACAACATTCGCTTCCTGTTGTTCAAATACGAGCCAGACAACACACAACTCGGTCTGTGAATGTGTGTGTGTGGCTTAACCATCCTTTTGCGAAAGGATTTCCCGTCTCGGCTGGGAGTGTGTGTCATGCAAAATTTATGATTTACGGACGGGTAATTCAATAATGCAAGGATACAAAACGGGGAAGCATTATAATCACGACAGGCAAATGGCAAAATAGCGAACCTCAATTTGGCTACTACCCAGTTAGGACACGGCTTGTAATAGCTGTTGACCAGGTTCTATGGTGCAATTCGCTCAACCCCGAATGGTTGTGTTGTTGTGGATTATAAAACCATTCGGTGGATGCTGGGCAGCGAAAGTATTTGTTTTACAACATACCCCACGCTGGTCAGCATTATGTCGTTGAGTTATTAGGTTGTTAGGGATGATGGGGTTTTGGGAATCGATTTCTAATAATAAACATGTTACTCACAAAGCTAATGCTACATGTAGGTTGGACAAATTTGATTCAGTTTTGGAGGGTTTGCCTCTTGAATGGGAAGTAAATTCTACTTTTTTGACAACTGCTCCTTCGAGATCATGTAGTTACAGTATTCTTCATTCAGATACACTGAGAAACTTGTGGTCATGATAGTCCACCAATATCTCGTCAAAAACCTTAGATATTAGGATAAAGTGAAACTATACTCCGTACAGGTTACAGCTCGGCTAGGCTCAATGAATAGACAAGGTGATAATGATGCCATATAGAGCCCAATGATATAGGTTGTGGCCTAGTGTTATTTGAGGCTCTCGAGTAATCCGCAAAGTGATATTTAGACAATCGAATCGATTCACTATGCATTTCAGTAGACATTTTGACAGATAATTGTGTCCTAATCGTTGGTATTACGTGCAGAGTCCTTTGTCCCGAGTGTAGATAAAATGCAAAATCTATTCCGCAAAAAGATCCAATTAACCCTGACGCATAAGTTCACCTACACCGTTTGTTTACTGATTAGATTTTGGAGCAGTTGGAAACAGACATAAATTGGCGCAACTTCAGCGACGAGATCCATTACTATAAAAAACGGTTAATTACCAAGTATAATCGTCAAATTTAGGAAAAGACACAGTGTCCTATAAAGTGCAAAGCGTCCAAAGAAATTAATTATTTGGTTCGATTTTCCCGGCGTTAACGAGTCAGACGTTGACTTTTCTGGTCGAAGATTGCAACATGTCCATAGCAGTGGCGGATCAAACGGTGGGCGGAGTAGGCGGCCGCCTAGGGCCACAAAAACGAAGGCTCGACGTTTACAGGTACACTTCTGCAAAAGTAAGTTTCAGACAAGAGTTGGGATACGCTGGGTGTTTGTCGCCGCCGGAGCCCGACGCGACTTCCAACGCCGGAGATTTACTCCGAGCCGGATTTTTGTCGACAAGACCGGAGAATAGCCTCCGACTTGCCTGGAGCAACCGTATTGCTTTCGAGACCGGAGAAGCGCCTCCGACTCGAATTGTTCTTCTGCTTTCTTTCTTGTAGACCGGAGAAGTGCCTCCGACTACAGAGCTGGCGATTCAAAGACGAAGCTTGGTCTAATGTTCGAATGCTAATTTATTGAACGTATCGTGGCTTATTTATACTAATTTATTGCTGACCACAATCGGTCAGCAATTTTTAATGTTCGATTTTAAAAAATGCATTCTGCTGACCGATCGCGGTCAGCAGAATCGTTGCGTCGGTAACACTGGGTGTATATTTATGAGTTGTTTCTTGCAGAACCCACATAAATTTGATCAAATTTTGCATGCTGCACTCATCAGTAGAAGACTCTAAAAGCTTTTCTTGAAAAACTTGAACGGTTTGATCGAAATTTTAGTCTGAAAGTCCTCACTTCATGATCAATTTAAACGTGGAAATATTTAAATTATGAGTGATAAAACGCACAAATTCTAAATTGCATTTTAGTGATAAAAATATAGCAGAACGGCATTCAATTTAAGTTTAACCTTGCCTTCTAAACTATCCATTTTGCATACGCTATATACGCTATAAGTCCTGCATAAAAGAAAAAGATTATCACCACTAAGAATCAAAAGTGTTTTTATCGCCATCGTTGATCTTGCTAAGCCAGTAGCTTGCAAAGGGGAACTTGCTATGAACTTGAAGCGAAACGTTAAAACGCCCTGCAAAGAAAAAAAGGTAAGAATCATAACATCAGCAAGGCTTAGGGGGGATTCACCGGGACTATAGGACAATCCAACGGGCAAGCAATAATAATGCAATTTAAAACTTCACCAGGTGCTGACGCAGAAAGCACCGCCCAGCACGCCAAGCGTAGAACGTTTATTTTCTTTGTCCAGAAGGTGCTTAATGCAAAAGCGTCGTGCAGTGCAGAGGTACCGAAAAACGGTAGCAGCAGCTGGTAGGAGAACAATTTAAATCCACCCCCACAGCCGTAGGGGCGTTAGTTTTCATTGTAGATGTCCCCTCAATTCCTTAGAGTTCCAACGGCACCGATGAGAGACGGAGAGAGCCATCAGCCAGGTGCGGAAAATATGCAAATTGCATCCGGAAAATGTTGCATTTCCACTTAAGGTTTTCGCCAGTGGCAAACTTTGCATCCGGCTTCGGTAGTGTAGGAAGCGACTGTCCTGGTAGTAGTAACACCTGCCTGGAAGACGAGCAACGATTGCATTTAAAAAGCCACGAAAGAAACGAACGTCCACAGAATATCGATCTTTCGGACTATTGTCCGAAAAGTCCCTGTGGATCTTTCCCGGAAGCATTGCGTAGCCTCCAGCGAGCACGATGCTTCGATGTTGTGTCGCAGCCAATAGCCAAGGTGCAAATGGAGTGGGGTCTCATTGAAATGCAAAGCTTAGCATACTTTTGGGAATATAAAATACCGCACACGTACTAAAAATTATGTCATTCGCTCGTTGTTCCGATTAAAAGAAAGGCGTAGAACAAATAAATAGGAACACGGGTATTTAATGTTGAAAGCATTGCAAATCTCAGTTCAGCAATATAAGTTGACACACTGCGTACTTCAGCACAGATATTTATAAGTCAGTAGTTTCTGGTTACTCTTCTTCTCATCTTTATACTTCATTATCTTTGAAAAATCGAAAGAAAGAATTTATTATTTCTTTCCTGTTTTGCTTCCAATTTAAAAAATTGAAAAGGTCATTTTAATTATTTGTGTCATAATTTGGTGGAAATAAATAGATGCAGACTATGTTCGAGATTCGGCTATCGATCTCGGAAGAGTACGGACGTGTTTCTCTTGCGTTTCTCACAGCTTATCCCGATCAACAAGAGTTCTCTCACGCAAATCAAATCCTCTCTGCCCATCATGGGAAAGAGCAGGCTTATAAGAGGGAAGAAGTCCCAAGCGTCATCCACGCTTAGTACTGACGCACTAACACCAAGCCGAAAACGGCCTAGTAACGAAAACAGTTTTGGGTTACTAAGTGACATCGGTAACAAAGAACCACGTGCCAAGCAAGCAACTACCACACACAACGGTTCGAACGCTAACCAAACAAAAGTGCCTCCAATAACGGTGAATAGTGCGTCTGTGGCGTTAATCCACAAAACAATAGTGGCGATTGGTGTTGTGCGGTACACTACCAAGCAAACAAAATACGGGACTATAGTTCAGGTGGAGGAGGTGAACGACCACAAAAAAGTCACTAAGACACTTAAAGAAAAAAACGTAAGCTTCCATACATATCAACTGGAAGAGGAAAAAACGACTAAAGTAGTGTTGCATGGTCTGTTTGAGCTACCGACAAATGAAGTGTTAGAGCTCCTGAAAGATGAGAACATCTTTCCTGTGGAAGTGAAAAAACTGTCGATTAGAAATAAAAAATACGACGAGCATGCAGTTTACGTATTACACTTCCCCAAGGGCACCGTAAACATGCAATTGTTGAAAAATATTCGAGCAATCAACCACTGTCGAGTGAGCTGGGAATATTACTCCAGTAAACCAGGGCCCATGCAATGTAAAAGGTGTCAGCTATTCGGTCACGGGGCAGCGAATTGTAACCGAAGCAAAAAGTGCTATCTATGTGCTGGTGAACACGATCCGATCATTTGTCCACTAACGGCTGGTCCGTCCGCAGGCGATGGACGAGTCCCCGAACACAAGCTCAAGTGCGCAAACTGTGGTGGTAACCACACTGCACGATCACAAGAGTGCCCGAAAAGACCGGTCCGATCAAGCAACGCAACTTCGCTTCGAAATCCTACGAACCGTAAATTTGCACCATGCGCTACCGACTTCCCACCACTTCCCCAAATGGCTCCTCTACAGGGCTGGAGACAAAAATCTACCAACGCGTGGACTGGTAGTGCTCCGAGCTCTAGTCAACTTACTAAAACTAACAACCAACATCATAATACTAACAACGATCTATTCGATCAAAGTGAACTTCTACCTATAATAGAAGAAGTAATCCGCAAACTTCAACCATGCAGATCAAAACAAGAACAATTGATGATCATTTTTGACATCGTAACGAAATATTGCGTGCCGTTGAAATGAAAGTATTCGCGCTCAAAATATCATACTGGAACGCGAACAGCGTACAAAACAAAAAAATGGAAATAATTGATTATATTAACAATTATGACATAGACGTCTTACTTATAAGTGAAACATTTCTAAAACCGAATATAAACTTTTACATTCCCAAGTATCAAGTTTACAGGCTAGACAGGGACACAGGGGCAAAAGGAGGTGTTGCTATCATAATTAAATCAAATATTACACATAAGGTTATGAAGTCCTACAATCTCAAAGTTATAGAAGCTTTACATATATCTGTAAAAACTCCAAGCGGTAACATTTCCCTTATTTCGGCATACCATCCAGGTGCAAACAAAAACTTCGAAGCATTTAGAAAGGACTTAGCTACTATTACGAGTAGCAAAAATAGATACGTAATATGTGGGGATCTAAATGCAAGACATAGGCATTGGAATTGCATGAACTCGAACACTGCTGGAAAGGTTCTGTTTGATAAAATGCAAACAGGACTATTTTCGATTCATTACCCAAATTCCCCTACGTTCTACTCGTCTGATCCCAAAAAGGCTCCATCTACTTTGGACATTATATTAACAAATAACCTTCGTAAGCTCCCTAATCAAGGCCTATTATTAAACGATGTAGCAGTGCCCTGGCGTAATAACATAAAATATCTCGGCGTATTTCTTGACAAGCGTTTGACTTTCAAACATCATATTACAAATATCGTATCCAAATCAGAAAAACTTATCAGAGTACTATACTCGTTTTTACACAGGAAGTCCAAACTCAATTTGACAAACAAAATAGTTTGACTTTCAAACATCATATTACAAATATCGTATCCAAATCAGAAAAACTTATCAGAGTACTATACTCGTTTTTACACAGGAAGTCCAAACTCAATTTGACAAACAAAATATTAATATACTATTGCTTCATAAGACCAACAATAACGTATGCTTGCCCGATATGGAGTAACATTGCCAAAACTCATTTAAAAAGCCTTCAAGTCCTACAAAACAAAGTTATTAAAATGATTCTCAATGTACCCATGTGGTCCAGAACCTCAACTATTCACGATAACACCAAAATGTTACTTATAACCGACTATATTAAAAAACTGGATATCAACTATAAAAACAAATGTCACAGCAACATACGCCCTGTAATTAATGAATTAGTAAGAAATTAGATCTCCTTTTGTCCCCTGTTCTAAGTGTTTTCTTTTTAGTTCATAAATTAGCATTAGGATTTAGGTCTTAGGTATAGTTGTAAGTGATTTTTCTAAAATTCTGTGGGTTTTTTATGTCATTTTTCCCACTACGTGTACTTAAGCAAACAATCCATATTAATCAATCGGCTATGCCAAGAAAATGTAAAACAAGGCAATGTGGAGAGTTAATTATAAACGAACCCATTATAATTTTGTAAACGCTTACCAGTAACACGTATATATCCCAAATAAATATTACTACTACTACTACTAGACTATGTTCGATACCCAAAATAACCTAGATTTTTAGGTATATGCAAATGTGTTGTCTGTTAACCGGCCATACTATAACATGAGGAAACTTCTCCACTCAAAACACCTGTCGCGAGTTCCAGTATTCACATACGCCTATAAGACATGGACTTTGTTCAAAACTGACTCAACTTCAAGACGCGTTTGAGAGAAAGGTGCTCTGAAGATGTTTTGGTCCCGTATGCGTGGAAGAACAAGAATTTGAAAGGACTCGTTAAGCTTCTGTAAGCAGGTTCTGTCATGAGAATGGCTCCAGACTATCCAGTCCTTAGAGACGTTTTAGACCATGCTTTAAGAAAGATAGGGTTGATGTGACCGCCAGAACGCCACAAATAATGAATAATGTTGAACATGTTTTATTCTATGGTGATGTATTGTTCTATGATTTATTAAATTTTGTTTTTGAAGGTGTATTTGTGTCTGAGATCCTTGCAAATACTAGTCGATGGGCTTTAAAGTTCAAGCGTCGGTGTATAAGCGTTAGAGACTATCGAAGCGCAGAACGTCCAAGAAGTGCACCAACACAAGAAACCCTAACGAAATCATAGGATATTGTTTTGGCAGATCATCCAGCGACTGTTGAAATGACATCATAGACATCGGACAAAAAAATCGCAAAAATCTATTCTGACTTTGCTCAAACTCAAAAAAATGTCAACTCTTCTTTCTTGGCACTACAACCTCGTGAGGTCTTGGCCTGCCAGCTATTGCTAGCTGATCAGTCGAGGGTAGGCAGTTGTGCGATGTAAATTTTTAACTATTACATTTATTACAATCGTTTTCTTCCGTACGCGTCCGTTTCGTTCCGTTGCCAACTGTCGATTGATCATAAGGGCGATCACCTCTTTCCTCTCTCACGCACACTACGACACATATCGATGATCGATGAAATGTTTCACCTGTTTCCAAAGATGCTATTATTATGCTATAATTAACCTTATGGTATAATTCCGTTCTGGCCCTCCAAACCTTTTGTATAAACACTAGCTTTCTGTGACTAAGTTTTACCCGTAGCTGGATAGTCAGTCCTGCGTACGGGGAGGCGATCCGCCGGGATTCGAACCCCGGTCCTGCCGTTTGAAGACCGGTGCCGCTATCGTATACACCACCGGGCCGCCCCCGTCTACTCAATACACTTATGGCTAATTGAAGGATGGCACACTACCGTAAGGAATCAAACTCTAATAAGCGACAGTAATTGGAAGGATGGAAGAAAAGCATATTCGAGGATGGAACGCACTCAGCAACAGTACAATGCCTTCAATCAAAAAGGATCTTTGGCGTTAGAATAAAACCGAATAATTAGGACCTACATACGATACACTAATGCAGACAAAGTAACAGCTCATTGGAACCGCTTCAGACAGAGTAATCATCGAGGAAATTTTGGAGACGACAACAATCAGTAGACGAGGACAGTGGAAGAAGGTTTTTAAGATCAACAGCGTACATGAGGACTCCATCGGAGGGAAGCACATTAATATAGTCATTGGCGAATAACAGGAATAACAGGTGACTCAAAACAGTACCCTTCAATTCTGTATCTTAAGAAATTGTAAAGTACAGATGAAATATAAAGTACAGACCTTCTTTGCTGCAGGAGTTATAGAATTCGAAAGGAAGCAAAGCATTACACACGTAGACGTTGATTGATATTGTGTCTTGGTGATGAGATCTCATGGTCCTTTTGAGTCTCACCAATATTTTTTTCGTTGGCCTCCCGGAAAAAAAATCTGGTGGCTCAGATTTACACTTTATCAACCTCTGATATAGTAGATTAAATGACTGCAAACTCCGATAAAAAGACTTGCCATAATACTAATTTCCACTACTGTAAAATCCGATCCATTCTTGTTGTTTGTTGTATTAATAAAGCTTCCTGCGAGCATTGTTTCAATGCTGTTTTAGTGTATGACGCGTGCGCCTGTTGTTATCACACTTACCAGCTGGCATCTATTTGCTAACAATGTACGTTACGTAAAAGCATCGAAAATTAAAAATTATTACACCATTACCATTAGCCCCACCACAGACCACGCAAGAATGGTTTGAACCGCCTACCCATGTCCAGATTCAGCTCCAACCTTTAATTGCAATCATCAGCGTTGTCATTATCACGTGCTTTCGTCCTTGGTGCACGCATCCAGGATCACGCATTCCACGGCAGCAAGGACCTACGTTTGGTTGCTAAATTTTTGTTTTTATACCAGCACGTACACCGTAGGCCGGCCCATAATGGCCTACATCACTAGAGGACGATGATGATGAAATTTTCGTCCCGTACTCCACCACTGCAGGAATCTTTCAATATTCTAGTGGAGGGTAAACGGAAAAAGGAAAATGCAAAAGCATCCATAGGACACAGCACCACGTGGTGACCGTGCCAAGTAAAAAATGTCAATCCTGCTCATCATTATCACGTTTTTTTTTTTACCATCAAACCCAATATCCATCGTTAGCAGTAACATCACTTTTCATTTTGGCACCTTTTGTTGGTTTCTATATTTTACTTGTTTTTTTTTTTTAGATAGACTTTAAGAGAAAGGAACATCAAATTTATCATAAGTAAAAGAATTACCAAGCACTAGCTCCACAAATATAAAATCTTATCACAAGCTGTATTTAAACATTTTGCTTCTACCTTCCCTGATGTCTTCCACCAATCCGACCAGACCTCACACACGAATCTGTTTATTTTTATTGTCATGTCACACACTGTCAATATTGTGTTGTCGTGTCGCGTCAAAGACGCACGGTGCCGACACAATTTGATTGCAATGATCAACGTACTTTATGAGCTGCTCGTACGAACAGAAACCATCAGCCGTGCGTATGGGATTGCTTCCTGTTTGAGCCAGTAAGTCCGCAGTTAACTGCAACGCCGAACGGGTCCCAAGTTTTTTGCGGTGACTCAACGCACTCTTTCAACAAACACAATATTTGAAATCTCTTGTTATCGTCCGGATCAAAGGTTCCGGCCGGATTACGAGTAGAGAAACATGCGGCCACACCGAAAGGTGATAATTTAGCAGAAGTAACTGTTGATGTGCGGTGCCATTTAAATAAAGCAGACGCCTTCATCCGACCGAGTCGTTGGGAGTTTAAAAAAATAATAATAAATTTAAATGTTGTGGTAGTGTTATTACCTCGCGCCATACTTTGTTGGTGTCTGAGGTTACGGGGATGAGGTCACCGGTGATGTTTTGTTTGGGGATTTATTTTTGTACCATGTTGAGGACGGTGACATAACCCGAAATTGATAAAATTAAACTACAGATGCAGAATTTGATTCAGAAGATTTAGTTGCAGCGTTTCAGCATTAATTTTCATGGTCTAGAACTTCAAACAATTATTAAAAAATGTTAAAGAAGTAAAACATTATAGAAATTTAATTAAACCAAGATGTCCAAAAGAGATCACAAAAGTTACATATTAAATTATTCTAAACGCGTGCAAATCAAGACGAAAACAACAGAAACTTTGAGTGAATTGCACATTAATTAGACTTTGTCTCACCCAGCATGCAGTATACACAACACATAAACAGGATTCGCAACAAGACAAGTACAAACAGCACATTGAAAAGGCTAGAACTCCGCCCGGCAAGTGTGACAAAATCGTAATGTGTCACAAAGCAGCAAACCAAACAGAGTGAATTAATTTAATGTTTCACATCCTTCGGGTGAGTGCGTTCGCTTGGTGCTTGGGAAAAGTTTGGTTAGCATTCGATTCATGAGGCGCAAAACAATGCCTCACCATCACCAGCGACCAACACAACCGCACGCTTATCAGAGTGGCCAGGACGCACGACACAGAAGTTGCTGCAAACTACCTAGTTTCCTGCTCCATTTAATTAAGGCCGACAGTGCGACGATGCTGATGAGAAGAATAAGTTTCACCCGCTTTCCAATTATCGGTATTGTGTGTCCTAATGCCTAATGCTTTGAGCGTTTGTTCTAGCGCACTATTGTAACACGGGGCTTTTTTTGGGGTAAGTAGTATGTTTCCATTGCCACTAGGAGTAATTGATTCTGTTGTACTATGTGTTGGCTGGTTGGCTGGTAGGCTTCTGATAAACTTCTGCTCGGTGTGTGGGCAAACTAGTCATTCTTTGATGCTCTGTCGTGTGTGGTACATTCTTCCGTACACTAAATGCAAATGGAGCAAGTTTCTTTCATTTGAATTGATTTCTATATGCAAATACAGAAGTTACTCTTACGAATCACTTGTGTCAAACGAAGCGAAATGAATTGAAGTTCATGTTGTGTTTGTATTGTTAAAAACAGAGAGACGTTTTGTTCTAGTTATTGTGATTTGTTAAACAAGGTTAAGAGTTGTAGAACAATGTTTTGCTAAGGTAAAACTTGGTAAATTAATGGCTGGTTGTTTAAGCATTCCTAGTCCTTTTATTTATTTATTTATTTATTATTAATATATATTGCCTGCCTCACGGGCTTAACAAAATCTAAAAAAGTACTTAAAAACTAAGGAGGTGATGGGGGACAGCAAAGGGGAATAAGTTAGGGAAGGGAATGTGACGAGGAATTACGAAGGTGCAGACGAAAGCTAGAGACAGTATTATGCAGTAGGAACCTTCGTCAAGCTTTAAAATGATTAGTATGGAGAAGTCCAAGACTATCTTAGCAAGTATGGCGAGATGGGATATATATAGGGGCTCTATCACGCAAGCGACGTGATGGTGCATATAACGGGATGGAGGACAGTAGAGATGGAACATCGAGGTTATGGGAGAGAAGGTTTGCAATAAAGCAGGAGCGGATGTGGGATGTTGATAGCATTGCCATAATCAAAAGCTACATTAGTCTTTATATGTTGTTTGTTGCGTACAGTTTTTAAATTAATCTTGTTTTAAATTTTAACGATTTATTCATGTTTGTAAACAAATGTTTAATATGCTTTGGTCAGCTACAGTATGATGATATTTTTTGTTTGCAACCTAAGATTTTGTTCAGTTAAATAATCTCAAATAAAAATGCTTTTATTTATTTGATATAAACTACCTTAAGATAATTTACAAACAAAAGCTTAAATCATGCTCCCATTGAAAACTGAAGACAATTCCAAACCTCTTCTTTAAACGACACTTTTAAGTGTGTCAACAAGTGCAAAAAACCTTTGTTCCATCCACAACTGCAAGCAAGCGAACACTCAATCACCGCAGCAATTCTTTGTCGTTTATGAACTAATTCCGCATGCAAAACGGATTCATTCAACTCGCTTTCCCCGTGGATTAGCTGCCTCAGGTCCCATCGGTGCACTACAGTTCTATTCGGCTACCCCAAAACTACTATTGCTGTCATAAGAAGCTGCACTGGTTCAACGCTACACCACTCTACCATCAACGGTCGTTATCCCGAGAGATCTTTGGTCCTTTCTTTCATTGGTACGGGGATGCATAGGAACTTCTTTGTCGACTGCGCTTTAAATGGAAAGTCGTTTCGTCACTGCAGTGCAAGGTGCAATTCTCGTAGCACTTAGAGAAAGAGTCTCAGGAAGGCGTTCTTATTTCCCGGAAAAGCTGCAATTGAACGAGAAGCAGCATGGAAAATTCTGTGTGGAAAGGTAATTATTTATATTTTGTTTGGATACTCAGCTAGAATTTTAATTGTATTATGCGGGTTGGAACGAATATTAATTTCAAGAATTGACGCCTAAAGGTATGCAATAAGCAAGACTTAATACGTTTATTTCTTATGGTATGTTAGTTCGATCTTGAGTTTTGCTTGTTTAATCTCACAAACAATAACAAATTAGTTGATTACTGTAAATTATTGACGCAAAGATTGATCATTATTGGAAAATAGGAAATAAGAAATAATCGTAACAAACAAAATGCAAAACTTTGCTGTCTCATGCTACTAATTGGAACAAAAAGATCGCTGTTTCTGGAGCAATAAAATCAAAACGACAACATAAGGTGTGCATCAGGGAAATAAATTCAAAAAAGGGAAGAAATATCAAACCCACACACGCGCTCGCTCACGGTGTTAGTGATCGGCATGTGGTGCGACAATTTTCGCGCCTTCGCACCTTTTGTGTCTGGCATGACCTTAGTAAACACAGGGCAGGTCGGTGCAGTGCAGATGATCGCAGTCGTCCGCACGCTGGTACGTGGCGTGGGCGACTACCTAAGCGTTTGTTTATGGTTATGTCTGTTTGCCGGGGATAATTAAATGCACCGTGAAACGTTCGCCGTTCACAGACCCGGCTCATTCTCGTTATCGTGGGAAGAAATGGATGTAAGAGTGAAGGAACAACTGTAGCAAACGCGAACCCCGAAAGCATACGCTTGGATTGGATGGAAAATGCATGTTAATTGACCGTACTATGTCACTTGGTTATTAATTTTATATGCTTCTTTAGCTCGTCAGGAACATCATTCCATAATTTAGTAAAATTGTTTTAACAGTGTTGTCCGTTTTTCCTTACCAATACAAAACAGATTGATGCTTCTGGCTGAATCGCACGGTAATAAATAAGCAAAACATCATCATACCAAAACAGAATGGACAGCTTTGTACGCTAAACATCTTCAAACGCAATACATCACACGATTTCCGGGGTGTGTCGGAAGCGTCATATCATTTGCCAGAGCCGACAGTCTAATTGTTGTAACGGCCACTCCTCACACGAAGGTGAGATGTTCGTTCTTCATCCTGTCCCTGTGCACCATGGGCATTTGGAGGTACGAGCACATCTAGATCTGACTCAGATAACGAAAGCCTGACGTTATCGAGTTTAGTGCGTAGGCCTCTCACGTTTTGATAGAATAGGTGGTAAACGGTTGGTGTTTGGGTTCGGGCTGGCTGTGTTCTGTTTCCTTGACCGAGAACAGTGGTGTGCGTGGTAGCAAAAGGATCAGGTAAAGCGAGAGTTAGTTGTGTGTTGCCCGTGTTTACGTGTGGTGAGTGGGTTCGGGCTGGTTGTTTACTATTTCCGTGTCTGAGGACTGGTTGGCGGCGTGTGTTAGCGGTGCAGGTGGTGATGGTGGAGGTGGCTTGTGGATCGTCACCTGGGACGACGATGGGTGGTTTCGGGAAGAGGGGGGCCAAAAATTCGACGCATCAGTTAGGCGGCGGTCGGTAAATTCGCGATAGACAATCCCTTTGTGCCAGGTGGATGCAGCGAGGGCCGTGCTTTTTAGATCGAGCGACATACCGACTTTAAATGAGATGAAAGTCAGCGTGCTCGTATCGCGATCATGGGGCAGCAGCCTAAATAAAGTGACGTCATCAGTGCCAAGCTGTTTAGTGACCATATCCCGCATTTGTACGTCGGTAACCGAAGGGGCGATACGTGTGAGGTACAGCCAAAACTTCGGGACGCTGGTGTCGGGCAGTGGGACTGTTGAAACAGCACGAGACGAAGGTGTAACGGGGGCTGTGCCAGTGTGTAGTGGGAGAACAGGATTGTCTTCGGGTGGCGTAAAGTCAACGAGCCTGCGTTTGGGTGGGTTGCGTTGAGGTGCATTACGGGGAGCAAATTCCGTGTCACTGGTGCGGGAACTTAGCGGTGTAGTTGCAAGCTTAAGAAGGTTTGGGTCCGGATTGATGACAGATGCGTATGTGTTGGTAGCAGCAGCAGTGGTGAGTTGATGTGTGTTGTATTGGCGACGGTCAAACAGCGATGATATGTCCTTACGGACAGCGGTTAGCCGGCTGTCAAAAGGTGCATTACGGGGAGCAAATTCCGTGTCACTGGTGCGGGAACTTAGCGGTGTAGTTGCAAGCTTAAGAAGGTTTGGGTCCGGATTGATGACAGATGCGTATGTGTTGGTAGCAGCAGCAGTGGTGAGTTGATGTGTGTTGTATTGGCGACGGTCAAACAGCGATGATATGTCCTTACGGACAGCGGTTAGCCGGCTGTCAAATTCGTTGATCAGATCGGTTTTTAATGATGAAAGTGCATTTATCATCTGCTCCAGGGACGTCCTGCCGTCACGGTGTGTGCTAATACAATCCGAGCACATCCAAAGCAATTGGGTCTCGGGGCGTATAAGCTCGGAAATGACAGCGTCCCCAACACTAAGGCAGGATAGGTGGAATACTGCCATGCAGGATCCTTTGCACTTGTATGCGTTATCGTTGGGTACGGCGACGGAACACGATGGGCACGATGCAGCCATAATTGATTGGGCACAAATACACTTAACCGGTCAGCAGAAAGAAAAAAACACCAAGCGAATTGTTCGGGAAAAGTTTTCGTTTGATTGCGGTGAATCGCCGGGAATAATAAATTCAGAAGCACGATACGGGTTGCCCGGGTGGTTACGCACAGAAGTGTTACTATTGAAAGGCAAATAGTTGAAAATTCACTGGGTAGCGGGTAATAATTTGGCGAGAGCTACAATTGTGCGTCTTGGCGCGTAAGGTGACAGCTGATGATGAGTATTGTTTTAACCAAACAAAGGATTATTATCGACCTTTTTCATGTTTCGCAGTTTGATTAACATTGTTTTATTTATTTTCAATTTGTGCTTGCTATTTTTCATTATTTTCTATTGCTTTATTAATTTACTACTTTTGTTTTTTCGTTTATTTGTTTACAGTTTTCGTTTTTACTAATATGTTTGTTTGTTTGTTTAATTTTTCTTTTCGTAATGTTTTAAATATTTTACCTTTTATCTTTTTCTTATTTAATTGCTTTACTTTCTTCTTTGTGACTAGGCAATCCTTTTACCTACTTTAAGATTTTTTTTACTTCAGACAAGGCAAAACATTACTCAACTATTAGTTGATAATTGCAGATATATAAGTCATTTACTTAAAGCTACATTAGTCTTGTTATGTTGTTTGTTGCGTACAGTTTTTAAATTAATATTGTTATAAATTTAAACGATTTATTCATGTTTGTAAACAAATGTTTAATATATTTTGATCAGCTACAGTATGATGATATTTGTAGTTTGCAACCATAGGTTTTGTTCAGTTAAATAATCTCAAATATAAATGCTTTTATTTATTTGATATAAACTACCTTAAGATAATTTACAAAAAAAAGCTTAAATCATGCTCCCATTGAAAGCTAAAGACAATTTCAAACCTCTTCTTTAAACGACACTTTTAAGTGTGTCAACAAGTGCAAAAAACCTTTGTTCCAT
>KZ062798.1:0-14864 GCA_002091835.1 Anopheles maculatus
GTCAATTTTCCGTCATCAATAAATGCTCCCAATAAATCTTGTCCTCCTTCTGCTACACATCTAGCCTCTGGTGAAGTGATCATTCCCTTCCACGACACAGAGTGAGAGAGACAGACTTCAAAGAACTCGTGCGGAAATAGCTGCACGCGTGTACGGATTTATTGTTCATAAATATGTACGATGAACACCCTAATTACAGGAGGGAATCGATCCGAATGGCAAGTGTAATATTTGCGCGACTCGTGCCGCATATCGTGTCCACGAAACCGTCCACACAAATGGGGCAGATGTAAATGAGAGGGAGATCATCGTTGGACTACTGCGTTGATTCGCATTCTAACGCAATAAATCAATCGATCGGATCGAAACGCGACGTGCGTAGGGCGCGATGTTACGGGAACCATCTTGGCTAGGCCATCTCTCGCTAGGCAAGGTCGCGCTGGCTAAGCTAAGCTTATGAAGTTATGTAACACACCTTCGCCCAGTGAGCGGGAGAGATTGGACAGTAATTAATTCGTCCAAGGAGAAGAGCACGAAAATTAATAGTTCTGTAGCGGTGAGGTCCATTACGATTGGATGTCTAGTAATCTAGAACGTCCGATCGAGGTACACGGACGTTTTTACTATAACAATGCATCTTTCTAGAACGCCCAGATTGCTTACCGAGCTAGAACACAAATTGAACCAAAGCTAGACTAGCGTACTCTAGTGGCTAGTGGAGACATCGATGCATCGATAATGTCCCTATATGGCCGGCAAGCAAAAACAAATGGGCAAAGTCTTGAGGTGCGCAGGTATGCAGATATCGCTGCCGAGTGTTGGAAAGGGTAATAACAATCATTTCCAGACTCACCCACGGACGCGCTTGCAACGGAGAAGGTGCGTTTCGTTCCTACTCACAGCGAGTATGGTAATCTGCAGCTGCCAGCAAACCTCCTGGACAATGTATCGCCGATGCAACCACTCACTTTTTGCAATCTTAAATGGGAAGAATATGGGGAAGATATTAATGAATCGAGTTTACCTACGAGACGCTGTCGGCTCTTCATTGCCATTATATGTACGAAGCATTTTCCGATATCTCATCCTCATTAAGTATGTTAAAATTTTGCTCCACGTGCCATCCCCGTATCTGATGCAAACATGTCACCGCGAACTTTTAAATACGGGCAAATGACAGCTCAAGACTCTTGCATTGATAAACGATTAGCTGACGACTCGGTGACGATGATGGGTGACTGTGCAAATATTGGTGTGTGTGTGCGGTCCAGTGAGCCTAGTGTTTTGATCGAAATCTTTTCCATTTTCTTCGCAATAACCGATTCCCCTTCCACACCCATCCGTCTCCAAGGTGTTGGTCGGTGTATGGTGGCGTTTTGGTTTTGCGAAATGGAGATTTCTCAACTAATTTTGCTTTCGCTCGCTCGCGCACCCGCAACACTTCTCTGCCACACGAATGGGCGTTGACGCGGTGGATGAAGCAACGCCGTTTGAAAACGGCATTTCCCACGTATTGCGCAGACCGACGGATCGACACTGGTGCGCTGTGTTGCCAGACTGGCGCAAGAGATGGAACGCGAACAGGTGGTGTTTCTCAGCTGCTGCTGCTTCGGTTGACCAAGCGAAACCGTTCGACACCATCATCATTTGAAGGTGGTGGAATTTAGCTGTTTTTTTCAGCTTTTCCTTCAGTGCGATGCAGCTTCTGTAAGCTTCATTCCCACATTGGAGCTCATTTATTAATCTTGATCGCGTTCCGATGGAAGGTGCGCATGGAAATCAGTTTTTTGTTGGCATATCTACCTGAAAACTCCATTAATCGGAGGGGTAGAGGCGAATGCAACGCATGCATGATTAGAGGAAAGGATTTCTTTTATCAATCTGGCAGGAAATGTAGGCCGTAATCAATCCCACGACTTCAAAGTATGGTTTTTGTTGTGACATAGAGAAAGGATTCATTCGATTGGAATTCTCCAAAGGAAATCGAAGGGTCTCCAGAGATAAATGAAGTATGTCTAAGATATGCTTATCAGCAGTTAGTTCATAGCATTTGTGTTTGTTTGAAAATGCCCTCGTTGATGACCTGAAGACCTCATGGTCGATGGTCGAGCAGACGCCTGCGAATACGTTTACGCAACTCACTCGGCAGCCACAATCATTCACGAACCATCGAAAAGATCGACACACACTCGCACGTAGCGTTAGACGTCTGTGCGTCGGTCATAGTGGGTGAGCTAGACAACCGTCCTCATCGTCAGCTGCACCTGCACCCTAACCGGCTTTGGGGTGGGTTTTTTTGTTGTTGTCGATCGTTCGCTTCGATTACGCCACCCAAAGACCCGATCCGTCCATCCATCGGGTTAGATATTCGTCGATTCAAAGTGCGTACCGAGAGTGGCCGTGTACATCGGGCAGTGTATAAAAATAAGCAAAGAATCCATCACACAGCCACACAGCTACAGACAGCGAAGTTCGAAAAAGTAAAACCTTCCGAAAATCTTGCGCAACCAAATGTGCAAACCGTGTCACATATTAATCGTGTTTAAAATTAAAATTATATCTATCCAATTATATCGGCAAGCAAATGCTAAGTTGGTCCTTCCCTCCGCTCTCTGGCTACGGCGTTTCTTTGCAGCTTGGGATCCCTAGAGGCCACACTGCCGCGTGAAATGGTGTCACGACGCAAAATACTGTCCCGCTCGCGGGACGACCTCAACCTGGACCAGTCCTACATCACACAGGAGGAAGAGGAGGACGTTTGGTATCAGAAGGAGAAACTCTACAAGGTAAGTGAGACAGCCGGTGGACAACAGGGGAGGGGGGCAGGTGTGGGATAGTATTTACTTTTCGAAACAACAGCTACTAAACCCCTTTATAAAATCAATTAACGGAGTTATGTTTTATGCAATTTTTATGCACATTTTATGCGACGAATGTGTGCGGAACGCAGCGTAGTAGACGTTCAAGTGGTGTGTGATTTATCGGACTCATAAATAAGTAAACCATGCAGGCATGAAAAGTAGAATAATGTCTGCTAAAGGTAATAATTAGATAAATTTATTTCTTTTCACTCATATCGTTTGCATATAAATTCATATCCACACCGTCGCTGTTAGCAATTAGTAGTAAATTATGAAAGCAAAAATCCTACTACCGGCAGTTCGATTTAGAATTTGAATTATGATTGAATTATCAGGTGTTTATTACCTCGGACTTAGTACTTACCGCTAGCGTTGACAGCTCGGTATTTATTTTTCGGTTTGTCGGAAGATACGGCAGATGGCGCCAATATGTTATCGATTGATTAGTTAACACCGGTGTGGTGCGTACTAAAATCAATGGTGTCAGTAAAGTTAGATAACGCTATGGCGTCTAAATCTGGATGTCGGTCCGCTTTTCTTGCGGCGTGCAGTCGAACGTCAATGAAATCAACACCCCAACATTCCGAAACTGTCATAGCAGCGGCTTGTTTGTTTACGTATTCAAATCATGCTTCCGAAAACGTGCGCCGTGCGCTTTCTCCGGCCTTTATTTCCTTGTACGGGCGTACGCCATTTTAGCCACAGTTCGTTCGCTTCGCTGGATGAACCGAAGCGTATCTCGTAAAGCGTAGATTCCTTCGATCGGGAGCGAGAAAAAAAAGCTAATGCCACAGCCACGACCGTGTTCGAAAATGGTGGTGAAGAAATAACGGTGGTGTGTAGCTTTTCACATGTCAAACCGCGCAAGTTGGTCCGGTTGGTCCATCAGAGTCCGTCGGGACGGGACATGACAGGTTGATCAGAAGGTTACTCAATCTGATCGGTTCCTCTCCGCATAGGTATCTGCAAGCAATCTCGGGTTTTCTTCGATTCGTCACACAAGGTGCCATGTTCAGGCGAACGTTTTACTACTCCCAATCGTGGCTTCTCGCCACAATTACCTCATAGAAATTGGACGCTAAAAGGCATGCGCCCGAAGTAATCGATACAGTTCGATACCGTTTGCGGTAAAGTGTGTGGTGCGTCAATGTGCTGTGCTACAGGTGTTTGGCGTCAATTTTCCGTCATCAATAAATGCTCCCAATAAATCTTGTCCTCCTTCTGCTACACATCTAGCCTCTGGTGAAGTGATCATTCCCTTCCACGACACAGAGTGAGAGAGACAGACTTCAAAGAACTCGTGCGGAAATAGCTGCACGCGTGTACGGATTTATTGTTCATAAATATGTACGATGAACACCCTAATTACAGGAGGGAATCGATCCGAATGGCAAGTGTAATATTTGCGCGACTCGTGCCACATATCATGTCCACGAAACCGTCCACACAAATGGGGCAGATGTAAATGAGAGGGAGATCATCGTTGGACTACTGCGTTGATTCGCATTCTAACGCAATAAATCAATCGATCGGATCGAAACGCGACGTGCGAGCCGCAAGAACAAGAATTAAATATCTCGCCTAAGGCTGCTGCTGCTGTACGGGCGGCGAGAGTCACGATCGGTACGCGTGGTACGCGAACACTGGTAGCACCATCGCCGAGCCATATCAGAGAGCTGTCATTACGCAATTAATTCGTCCAAGGAGAAGAGCACGAAAATTAATAGTTCTGTAGCGGTGAGGTCCATTACAATTGGACGTCTAGTAATCTAGAACGTCCGATCGAAGTACAGAAATCGAGAGTCACTGGGTTAGTGGGGGACCGGTACTGACATCCAGGGGGAGGACCTGCCGCATACCAGTTCTCGAGGTGGAGGACGTGTTTTCGCTTTCGTTTGAAGCTTGCTGGGCTAATATTAATAGCCCGCGTGTTGGTGTGTGCATACGATTGCGTACCGTTGATTAGTTCCTCAACGTTCGTCTTCCCCATGGCTGACCACTCACGGTACGGTAATCGATACGGGGATGGTGCTCAGTAGGGGGCCTCCACCATTAAGCCTCGCGCACCATCGCGCCTCACATCAGAGCTTATGGGTGTCTGTGTGAGGGGTCTTCTGTTTTCATGCATGCGCCTATAAGATAATGATGTTCCTCATCGTTCGGTTTGATCATTTACCTACTTCAAAACTCAACACCTTTACGACCTCCCTGGCCCATATTCGATAGGTCACCAGCATCGCCGTGTGGTTTCGGTGAGCTCAGTAAGGTGTTGCTGTGCGTCCAAGCGTGGCGAAGTTTGCGCAAAGCCCACCGCATGTCCGTTTGGAGCTGCGGAAATAAATGATCGTGCAGGTAACGGCACCTCGGTGGAACGCATCAATGGACTCAAAGTGTGCAAGTAGCGTAATGCAGAAGTCATCCTCGAACGATCGTTGAAGCGAAATGTCAAAGCATCTCTTCTTGCGTTCGCATCGGGCGGACGAGCCTCAGACTCGGCTGATCCGCTGAGGACAGCATCGTTCGTTAATTTGGGTTGCAGTCTGGGAAATTTTTGGACGGGTTTTGTGTAATGAATGACGCGACCTACATGGGTTTTTGTTATTGGTTTGGGTCTCTTTTAATAACCGCCTAGCCGGGGGTTTTTTTGATACATTGAGAAGTTCCAAGAAAAACTGTTTATAACTCAAACATCTTACCTTCAACGCATACACAAACTTGAGCCCGATGCGAACGCAAGAAGAGATGCTTTGACATTTCGCTTCAACGATCGTTCGAGGATGACTTCTGCATTACGCTACTTGCACAGATCGGAATCGGTAGGTTGCCTCTGATGCAAACACATTCCCATCCCTTAAAACAAAGCTAGGTGTCGCGAGAGTAGCGCAGCCGTATCACGTCTCTCTCGCCGGTTGTCAATTGGTTTTCTCCGCTGTGACGGCTGTGACTTCGGATAGGTGTTTCATGCGGGACAAGTACCGTTCGGCAGGGTGGCTATACATATTAGCATGCAAATGAATTGTACGCATACTTGCGTACTCGTTGCGCGATTGATTTTGTTTATTTATTTATCCACGCGATCTTTTCGCACCACACTCCAGACGGAGATCTGTAATGAGAAGGTGATCGTAGGCGACCCAGGGAGTTGATGGTTGAAGTGTGAAAATATGTTAGTTTTATGACAGTATTTTATGACCAGAATCGTATAACGAAAGTATTTTTATGCTTTTATTGGTATCAACAAATATTTTCTATTCTGCTTCATTCTCGAGAGTCTCAGTTACTGACACTGACATCAGCAAACGTCACTCGAACGATCAGCGCCATCTGTTGTCAAACAATGACAATCAATTTCAAAGCAAATGAATGAGTAATCTGTTGCTGGTGTATGTGATGGCACGCTAATTCCTGCTTGTCAAGTGCCTCCTCGAAACGCATGAATGGGTTTGTATTTAAATACAACTTTCCAATCTGCCACTAAATCCCATCATCGGTAATTTCCTCACGCAGTCCTTACAAATGGCTCACTATTCATCAAAAAGTCGAAGTTCCGATCGGAATAGTTTATGCGCACATCTGCAAAACAGTGTCCGGTCCGTGTTGAAAAGCAGCGAAAGTGAGTGAAATTATCCACCACTCTCATTCATTTTTATGCAACGACGCGCGTCAACACGCGAAGATGGTGACAATATCCAGGGCCCGCCGACCAAAGGTTCCATTGTTGCGCGCGGTGCCATTTTGCACTTTCTCGATCACAAAAATTGCGCCATTTATGCCGTCGTGCTCCCGACTCGGCAGCAGAAGGTCCACTTTCCCTTTCAGTGTGTGAGAGATTCTCAAGTTCATGCATCTCGACAGGAGGCAGAGCATCTGTTTGGTGCGTCTTTTTTGTTGCGATTCCATTTATCGGCTCCATTACTTGTCTTTCTTTGGTGTTCTGCTTACGCAATTACGTGTAGCTGCAATTTTTGCGTCCCTGTCATTGCGCAATCGCAGTGACAATTTTATCCCATCTGCCAGCCATTGCACACTGGCGGTGGCAAGTCGTTGCTTATAACTCGGTGCCAGTAATGGGCGAATAACAGACATGGCACGGCAGGAAGATACCGATCAATCATTCGGTTGGTATGAAAGCGATTGTGGTTGGAAGCGGCAGGCACGCACATTCCAAGCTGCTCCGAACTTCTGCGGCACAAACGCAGCCGATCAATCGATCGCCAAATCGATTGGGGGGGACGCCTGGAACCTGAGCAACTCTCGGTGAGGAGCAACCGAGACACACACACAACGAGCCACCGGATTCGGGCGAAAGTGTGCATGGAGTCCACGTGCTCGTTTTGGTGTTTGTGGTTATCGCCCGGTACTTACGGAGCATTTTTGGAGGATTCGTAGACTTGGATCTCGGAGACCCGGACCGGATCTCTCAGGTTCAGGTTGAAAACCGAAAAAAAGGGAAAGTTATGGATCGTACGCTCAGCATCAGCAAGTCCGGAAATACGAACTTGTCGTGGTGTTGGTGTTGGATTAGCGTTGGGAGACAGTTTGGAATCCCGGAAGAAAGCCTCCGCCTGAAGCGCACGGTCCAAGGTGGTGAACCGTCGCGTATGCTCATAAATCATAGCAAGCCACGCACAGACATCACACAACCAACGCGACGGCCGTACGATAGAAAGTGTAGTGAAATCGGAAACGAGGGTGAAACATTTCAATCGTGAATTATCGCCATTTTGATCGAACTGGAAAACTGGGATGGAAGCGATTAGTGTGTGTGTGCGTTAGAGTTGTGCCGGCGCCTTCCAATGTGTCTCGTTATGCGGTGTGGACCCTGTAACGAATCTCCACAAAGCATTCAGAAGCGTTCCCAATTGTCCGGATTAGTTCGGTTGACCCAATTTGGGCTAGTTGTGATTGCACGGAATGTTTACATTTAAGGGAGTTTGATAAATGAAGCCCCCCACCACAGCCCCCGAGCACGAGCTAGAAGGCATCTTTCTACGGGATCATTTTAGATATGTGTTGCAACAACTTCAATTAACTTTCCCTTGTGCCTTCGATTCCGCGCTACATTTCAATTGAAACGGGCTGACTGTCGTAACTGAAATGTTACACCAGTGAGAAGGCATCGAGAGTGTGATTGGATCTGAAGGTAAATGGCGCGGGATCTACGAAAAACAGCCGCCATCGTTCAGACACGATCGCTTTGGTAGAAATATGTTTCTTGGGTAGAAGTAAATTTTTAACTCCAGGTGTGATGCTGCGGATACATGTGCTCTGTTTCTATCGTTCGATCGTCGGTGACAGCACACGCTGGCTCTCGTGTAGGGTATATTACATCCTCCCATGGGTGTTCCAGCGCTTACACCGATTGACAGTTTAAGGATCGTGAGCCGCGGCCCACGTGATTTGGAAGCTGGGCTCTTTTGAAGCAACTGCCAATGCATGACGCCATCGCAAGAGAAGTCCCAACGTGTTTGTTAGGTGTCCTAGACATAAGCCCTCGAAAGTATGCCTTATGTAGGTGATTGAATTTTGCTTTTAATTTTCAGACCTATCTGATCTTTATTATATATTTCATAATAAATAATCAGGAATAAGTATATCCAGCGCTGAAGGTTTTCATTTGAGCGGTTTTTAAGTTTAATTTACAAGATCTACGCAGATCGCTCTATAAACATCTAAACAGCTATTCCGGCCACTATCGTGACGCTTTCGATTACACCAACAACCGTTAACTGAGGATCTCTAAACGCCTAACGGTGTCTACCGTGATCCATAGTTTCGCGTTTCTACACCAGCGTTCACTGAAATGAAAACGAAACCAGTAGAGATCGCGTTCCATGGCGGGAAGTCAGCTGGCCAGGTAGCGTGACGTGTGGTTTTCATGCCCCAAGATAATAGCTTCTACCGCATACATACAATTCATTTCGATCGTTATATGACACTCGTCTCTAGTGACGGTACTGTGACGGTGCTTTGTGGCAAAAAAAGACTAATTTTGAAACGCAAGCCACTCTGAAGATCTGACACACAACGGAAGGATGTTTTGCATGACATTTTAACGAACGCAAATCTGACAGATTCTTGATTGCGACAGACCTGCGTCCTTGAGTGGTGCTTGTTATCTTAATGGGTTTTATTTGAAAGTAGTTCACACAGGGTGTTGTAGTCGGTGGGGGACAACAATTCTAGTTGCTAGGTCACGCGAACATCTACCCTTAACCACTCACGATTGACAACAATTCTTACCAAATTGTTTGCACATCCTCCCCGTCGAATGATCGTCCACAGAGGTAGAACATACACAAAAGGTCGCCTGCCGGATAGTCGTGCCATTTGGATTGCCCTGCCCGTTTTCCGTGTTCTGTAGCGGCGGCAAAGAACTGTTGCCAAATTCTCCATCAGAACCCGCCGGGTAGAGAACCTCCGTCCGTTCGTTAAATGTCAATTTCGCGCCAGACAGCGATGCATCATACAACCCAGCCGAAGGGAAATGATGACAATGATGATGCTTTAACGATCAATTCGCCAAACATCACGAACCGATGGAGGCGTCGCTAGCTGCTAGTCTGGCGTTTGTTGTGTGGTGTCGGTGGATATGTACCTGCTATTTTTCACAAATGTCAGTGGGGCAAATTGGAAACAGGTTTCACCTTCGATTCATGTACTCAGAGCGACAGAACGACACTCGTACGAACTCTGGGACACCTTTGCACGAAGATAGTGTACGCTGGTTGGAAGTCGGCAGATTGTGGCAAATTAGTAGCAGAAGTCCCGTTGGTGAAGGGAAAGGAAAACAAATCACCTAGTCTCCGCGCTAGTAGCGGATCTGTTCGATCACGAGACATCGTGAGAATGTGGGTGCGAAGAGACTTTAGAATTCTTGTCCCCACATTGGCGGGGTTTATTGGTCTGCGGGGTCTAGCTCAGAATGTCATTGGAGATTCCTCGGCTCATCATCATCGCCAACCGTGGATCAGAACACTACTATCGGTTCTGGAATACACTAAGCAGTTACCGAATGTGGTTACCCTTGTCCGTTTAGACGGCAGATTCCAACGATCCAACTGACATTAGCATTCTCTCCAGAGCTCTACACCGTGCGCACCAGCACCAGCCAGCCTTGAAGCGTTGAGCCTGACAACCGACTGCAACATTGTTGCTGCCGCAAAGTACTTGGTTGCTGTTTTCTTATTGATGCGACCGCATCGGTCGCTCCCAGTAGGTTAGAGGTGGCACCTTAATAGACATCTTACGGTTTTGGCGGTACAATATTTGTGTAACCGAAATGTCAAACCCCGAGCGCTCTCAAATGCTTTGCGGGAATTGTTTTTTCGTGCACACACCCTGTACATTGTGTGTGGTGATGGTGGGCTACATCCGAGACACAGTATTAGCTTGGTCCTATGGTGGTACGATTTTAGAGGCCACCGAACCAGCATAAAGGCCTTTAATGGGCTTTAAGAGGCTCATCACCAAAAACGTTACCATTGCTCAGCCTTCTCGGCGTTGTAACGCGCACTGCTGGTGCTGCTGCTGCTGCTGCGTGTGGATGTTAACGCTAATGAAACGCAGCACCGAAGCGCGATCACACTCGATCGCTTAATGGAGTGGAATGTTACAAGCGATCAAGAGCAATCGATGGCTCAGCCAGGGAGCGGTTGGGGGGTTGTCTTCTTGGAAATGGTTCTTTCGTGTTTCAAGGACATGTAATTTTTATTGTTTTCACAGCCCCCAACCGGGCAAGTTCCTTCTGAGTGTGCGAGCAACGTGTTTGTAACGGTTGAGCTAATTTTGACATTATCATAATTTGCTTTGAACAGCGGCACTAGCAGGTGGACAGGAGTTTTTTTTTGGTAGCGGTTTGATGGCGGCAATACTTCAGGATCAGACGGAAACATATTCAAAAATTATCAGTAGGTTGATGAAGATGTATAAACAGTCTAATCCTCAAATTAAGTATTCAAATGTTTATGATACCAATTGCAGATGATGATGAGCGTTGCATAATTCAAAAATTAATGCGTACAGATGTCTTAATAAATAAAATCCAAATACCTGATCCTTGAAACTAGCTCGGAACTCTTGAGTAGCGAGTATAAACACAACAAACGTTAGTAGCATTTGACAGAGCAGGTGTATACTTCGTGTATTTGAATTCTCATTAAAAACAATGTTCAAAAATAGGTTAGCGAGAAGTTCCCGTTGGACGTAAACCTTGTTTTCGACCTGCCTGTACACTTAACCTACAAAAGTACAAACTATTATGGCCAGCTTTCATTCCGAATGCAAATCGCTGTCACCCCAATAGTGTTCGCTTGTACGAAGCTACAGGTTACAGCATTTGCGTCCCATTAGCACGTTGTCGTCGACATCGTCGATCGATACTAAAATTCTTCTTCACCGCTTGATTGCAAACTTACGCGTGTTGTGAAGTCGCACGTAACACACATTGGCAGCAGCAGCAGAAGAAGGCCGTTAGCCTTTTGGTGTACGCGGGACCCAAACCAAACCGAACCACCGTTAGGTTTGTGTCGATTGTCATTCAATTGTGTTTCGATGCAATGCACCGCAGCGGCATGTCCGCGGCCCGATTTGGGTCACCGAACGGAAGCTACCCTCCCACCGAATAACCGCAAAAAATGCAAATCCACCAGAAATCGGTGATGAAATCCGTGGCCCGTGGCACTGATTGCCTGGGTGCCCTTCCTGTCAGTCCCAACGGGTTGGGAGTTATCGAAATAAATTCACATTAGCATAAATTCTATCGACGTAATACTGCCCAGACCTCAGGGATTTTCAGAGACAGGCAGAAATCAAAATGACGCTATCGAACGGTTCCAGTCCTCGTGGACTTCGAGTTCCAAGTCCCAGTCGCAAACAATAAAGCAATAACGAAACAGTGGAAACAGTGAAGAACATATTGCCACCTCCTTGTTTGGTGTAATCTTTCGGCGTTTGTGTGCCCGTTGCATCACGCCATCATAAATCTGCATTTTATTCTTTATGCACCCGGAAAGCTGATGAGATTTCTGCAAGCATTCTAGGTCACAGGGGTAGAAACTCCCGGGCGATTGTTGTTTCGTTCTTGGTGGGAAGCTTCAATGGATGTAATATTGTCAACAGATTATTTCACGCCTTATTTATTGCTGGAAGAAATGCAACCAGGGAATAGCAATAATTTGGCACGAAGCTCCTGAGTTTAGTCTTTCGCTTCTTGTTTGGCAAAAGAGATCTTACACAATTCTTCAAATATTTTATATTCTGCGCTAAATTCAGATAGAACTGTTCGAGCCACCAAAATTTCGATAGTCTACCCTACTCGTGTACTCTCGACCCTTAAGATTTGCCATTCGAATTCCGTCACCGCAGTAATGCGATTACATAAATAATCACCTCCAACAAAGTTCGGCGACAATATCGGTCCCATACACTCCTGCTGCTCGGCATGGTCGATTCTGATCCACAACCACTGCACAGGAATGGGGCAACCACTATTGTCGACAAAAAAAGGGAGGAAAAGCAAAAATTGGCAGCCTGCAATAGCCGCGAAGTACGACTACGGCCAACGAAATCCGGCGTGGACAGTCGCGCGACTTCGAGCTGTCGTTTAGGAACGTTTGCCGCTCGGCGGGATGTCAGCGCAATATGCAAAGACTTAGAAAAAAATGGAGCATAAAGTGGGGTGAAGTTGTTGGTGGATGACGCTGGGAGTTGGGGGGAGATCTGCATCCCAAGCGGCGGTTACCGTTAATCGTGAGTATCACCCCGTGGTCTACAAAAAGAGTTTAACGTGAATTGCAGCAGACACTTCATTTTCTGTGTGTCCCGCTTTTCATCCGGACCGACTGTGAGTGGCCACGTCGGATTTTTTTTGTTTGTCTGTCCTCCCCCACTTCCTCATCCCCCTCCTCTTCTTCTTCTTCTTATACTCCCACAATGAGGACCGCTCCCGCGTCTGACCGATACGATTTCGAAAGAACTTATCCGTGCAATCGCTATTCTCGCGCTTCTCGCGTTCTTTTATTTGTTTATTTCACGGCTTTAGATTAAGGGCGGATAAAGGGAGGGGGAGGAAGTGTACTTAGAAGAAGAGGAAGGTAAGAGAGAAATCCTTTCAGCATGCTATGTTTGTCTAATACACTCTCAGCCATCATCAACACCGTGCCGGCGAACGCATCGAGGTTTGAATTTAGAATTCGACGAGTGTTGTCACCTCCCCGGACGCCGATCGCCGGCCATCGACCTGCACCGTTGGCTTTGCTACTTCAATAAAATGATATAGTACCACCTCCTCGCTCGCGCCAGGACGGGGGGCTTTGCTTGCATAAAATTCTTCCCTATTTACCATTCTCCGCTGTCCGCTGTTGTGTGCCTGTGATGCGAAGGTGGGAATGATGAAGTCGATGATCGCGTTAGATGGCTGAGTCTCCCGAGCACGACGCAAGCACATGAACCCAGGAACCATGTGTGTGGTATATGTGCTCTGAATTGATAATTTATTGGGATATTTGACGCATTTCCCCGGCTGATGGAGGATCTTTGTACCGTTAATGTGTAAATTTGGAATGCTAACCGTGCTCTGTGTCTTTCGTGAGAAGACAAACAAGCAAGTACAACTGCATTCTTGAGGCGAAGTACAACGATCGTTTGGATAATTCTAATTCGTTTTTGTTTTTACAAAAGAATTCATTTAAAATTTGATGTAAAATGCATTAACGATTCCCAACCCCGAAACAAAGACAAAAGACTTCAACGTTCGCGCAAGCGATGAACTTCTCGTTCAGCCCTCGTTCCGCTAACAATTCAAATGACCGATTCGGGTTCAGGGTGGTATAGATCACCGCTCGTCGGCTCCACACTGATTGCTGGGCCGCGTTGAAGGGCTTTGCTACCACCACCGCAATTGCAGCACTTAATCTAATTTATATGTTTTACCACCAGCCACCGAAGCCGCTGTGAAGCCGGTCGGCCCGGTCGGAATGTAGCGTGTGGAGTGTATGGGAAAAACCAGAAACAGTGCTTGCGATGGCGCCAAACGAACCGGGGCAGGGCTGTTGCAATTGCAGACCGTTTGCAGTGATAGAATGGGCCGGTGTGGGGTCCCTTTGCGCCGGGCGATCGCATGACTCGTTTGCCAGATCTAGGCCAAACTTTGCACTAACAAAGACAATATGGTTCCTGCTTGTTGTTACCCCGTCACATTTGGTTTTATGGTGCTTTATGGAATCAGTGCGAGAATTTCGTTACATTAGGACAAGAATATTTGCGTTTTATGTTCGCGTTCCTTCCGTAAATTCTTAATTTTGTTTACAACTTCCAAGTCTTCACTTACTGATAATAAAACTCCCTCGTGGTTGAAACCGAAAGCTTCTCGAAAACCTGTGAAACAACCCACGTCCGTCCGCCCGTTGTCCATCAGACATGGGGAGGCACTTTTGAGACCTTGCAAAACTCGTTCGACTCGGTGTCCGACCCGGTGATCAAGTGAATGGCGTTTGGGAGGTTGAGTATCTGTCCGTTTTCCTCACCCTATTTCTCGAGTCCACTAGGCGACGCAACAACCGGACGGCGGCAGCACTGTCGTTGTTGTTGTGGAACCCCCAGCGCAAATAGTAAAAGTGCAAGAAATATCTGTGTGTAATTTAATATGCTCGCAAGGACGTTTCGGATGGACGCAATCGCTACAAACTGGGGGAAGCACGGATAAGGAAACGAAGGGTCCCGACAGTTTGGTAATACGAGAACACACGAAACCTGATCGGCGTGCCAGAAGAGAGAATGGAAGAAGTAATGCTGCAACTTACCCACTCACGACGGAAGTTTTGGCAAGCGCTTTAGGCTTTAGTTTTGTTTGTTTTCTTTTCTTTATAGTTAGCATTCATCAATTTCTTAGTTTTACCGGCTGTCCGGTAACCGGTTGCGACGCAATGAGTAGGCCGGAATGGTCACTTTTAATGCTTCTCTCTAAGCTTTGCGGCTTGGCTAAGCTACACGCGTTTGCTGATG